>LOJH01000160.1:19658-39520 GCA_001685095.1 Ellobius talpinus | reverse complement strand
CACACACACACACACACACACACACACACACACACACACACGGAGCCCTTCCCCACCTGCGGAAGGATGGACCACAAACACCATGGTCAGACTGCACAGGACTCCCACAGGCAGGGACATCTCCAAGGCTAGGCAGATGGGCAGACCTAGCAGCAAAGGCCACCTAGGCTCATCCTCTCTGGCCCACCAGAAGCTGGGATTTACTAGGGGCAACAGAAGATATAGGAGGCAAGTCCTTGAAGATGCCTAGAGTAAAGGACAAGGAAGGTAACCATCACCCAGCCACGTGGGCAAGAGGAGCCCAAAGGAAGACAACCTGGAAGGATGCCTGCCAGAACCCAACCACAGACCCAGCTTCTTCCTTTGAAAAACCCACCACTGACGCGATGAGGAAAAGCAGCTTGAGCTGATGACCACCTGTGGGGTCTGCACCGGGTCTGGCAGGCTGAGCTGTATGTGGATTCCCCACCAAGAAGCTCCTTTCCCAACCTCAGATGTCTGTGGGCCACAGCCACATCCAAGAGCACTGCTGTCACCTCCTGCTTCATCTACGTCACCACGCCACTGTCCTCACCCTTGACAGCTGTGACAATGATACTCTTTGCTCGGGTTTCACAACTACATACAGATGGGCCTTCTCTCTGACTCGCTGGCGAGGCACATCCCGGTCTTTTCCCATTTTAACTTTATAGACAAGGAAGCAGGCTCAGAGAGGCCAACTAAAGCGCCTTGAGTTCACACATCAAGAGCCAACCCTCGCCTCAAACCCAGGTGTGAGCCTTGCCCCAGCTCTTCCCTGTCCTGTAGATTAGGCACCCCCTATGGCTGCATTCTGGAGCCCTCATGGTGTCCCCGTGTTTGATACCCACCTCTCTGCCTTTTTTTCTTGCACACTCACCTCCTTCCTGGAGCCCCAATGCTGGGGGTTCACTCTCTGAGATATCAGAGTGTTGGGTAGAGCCATGCCCCCCCACTCAGGGCTCAACTCACTCTTGGTGGGGTCTGCTTCTTCCACACACTCAATAGGGCAAGTCAGTTTGTCTTAGGGGGTCCGTCCAGCCTCTTCCTGCCAGGCAGGAAGTCTTCCTATAGGAAGACTTCAGCTTTCTACCCACCCCACACTTCTCTATTCCAAAGGGAATCACAAGAGCGGGAACAGGACTGATAGGCCCATGATCCCACATGTAGGGGACTCAGTCCCCATTCTCACTGATGGTCCATCATCTCTATAGCTGCTCTGGGGGTTTGGCTCACTCCTGGGTGTCTGTAGTCCCTGGAGTTGGGGTGAAGAGCCCAGAAAGAGGGGCTCTTACTCCAGTTCATCCAGTTCAGCAAAGGGAGAAAAGTAAGGAAGAGCTCAGAGCTCCTAAAAGAGCAGAGACTCTGCTCGCTAACTTGGCATCCCAAACTCATCCTAGCAGCGGCCTTCCAGCATGCTGAGCTTTCAGAGAGCCTGATACCATCTCCAGGACGGCTCCATTGCCAGCAGCCCCTGACACCTCTCTCTCTCTCTCCTCTCTCTCTCTCTCTCTCTCTGCAGTCCATGGCATCAAGTGGACCTGCAGCAATGGGAACAGCAGCTCGGGCTTCTCAGTGGAGCAGCTGGTGCAGCAGATCCTTGACAGCCACCAGACCAAGCCCCAGCCTCGGACCCACAACTGCCTCTGCACCGGCAGCCTGGGTGAGCTGGGGCCCCTGGGGGACACGTGGTACTGGGTACCGAGTGGTGGGTTCTGCTGCCCTGTCCGGTGAGGAAAGGGGTAAGCAGGGGGTGGCACTAGGCACAGTTGGGGATCGGGGGGCACTGCTGTCCAATCCAGTGAGGTCTCTGGGGACAGATGGTACTGGGCCACCCTGTAAATAGAGAACTGAATTGTAGAGAATGGGCTCTCCTATCGTAGTCAGAAAGGTAACAGACAAGGAACTAGCTGGTATCACAGCAGCTAAGAGGGGCACCCAGTAGGCCCTTTACCCTGGTCCTCCCCCACCCCACCCCAATCAGCATCATAGCCTGATCTGGGCAAGAGAGAGCAACTTCCAGTGAGGTGTGGGGACAAGGAGCAACACACAGCTGCACCGGGAGAGTAGAGATGGTTGGGGTCCAGGGCCTCCATACACTCCCGCAGGTGCCTGTGAGGGTCATGTTCTTAGGAAGCCCCAGCAGGAGGCTCAGGTCACCAGTTCTGAGGTTTGTCAACATCTGTCCCGAGGCAATGGGACCTCTCAAGCTAAACCTATCTGTCTCTTCCAGGAAAGGAAGGTTTCCTACTCCCTCCCTCCCTAATGCCTCTGCTTTTCTGAACAGGGCATTTGCTTGGTGGGCTTTGCCTCTCCCCTCCCCTAACTGCCTTCATTAGACGCTTCCATCACTCAGCTGGGTTCTTGCTCTATGAAGGCTTCATACATTTAGGAACCTAGATAGCGAGCCTGAAAACAGAATCAGAAAGAATTCGCCCTTTTCTCAAAAGCCAGATGACCCTCGTCTAATGGAATGGAAGGAAGGAACCCCTGAAGATGTGAAAATCCCAAGGAGTTGAGAACAGGTCCTGGCTTAACTGAACGGTGGAGAGAGTCACCTCAAATACCTCCATGTTGGGCTGGCTCAGTAGGTGAAAGTGCTATAAACTAGCCTGATAGCCTGAGTTTGTAACTTACTTGGTAGATGGAGGGACCCAACTCCTGTTAGCTGTCCCCTGACTTCACACCAGCACCGGCTCGTGCATCCCTCCCCATTCACATATGCCATAACTTAATGTAATAAACATGTTTAAATATGTTCTTGCCCTAGAGCAGAGACTAGAATGCCTTTTGATTCTAGGGTCTGAGACCTGGCCTGGAGAAGGATATGTTCTTTACCACCTTGGGCCAATCTCAGGTTTCTGGTCCCCAGAACAAGGGTCCTGAAGGTCACAGGTTTCTTGAAGCATTACACAGCCAGAACCAGGTGTAAGGAAGTTGGGTTGGGCATGAATACAGAGCCACAGTCCCTGGAATGAGTCTTCCAGCTCAGAAAGAGTCTTTCCAGATGAGTAGTGTCTATCTGGTGGGGTGAAGAGGACTTTTCCGGAAAGCAACACCTTGGGTTCTCCACATCCTGCTAATTTTGAAAAAGAGCAACAGGTTCAAAACATTTGATCATTACGGGATGGTCACATAGGGTGTGGCAGAACTCTAGGTGTGAGAGGAGATCCCAAGTGTCCAAAGGATGGTGTTCTGTCCTGCCTGGGGTCTGGATGGGGACTTTGCAAAGGGTTCTGACTGCTTGGGAGAAGAATCAGTCCAAGTCCCAGCTCTGACTTTATGCATGTGTGTGTGTGTGTGTGTGTGCATATGTGTGTGTTTGCATGTGTGTGTGTGTGTGTGTGTGTGTGTTCTGCTCCCATCTCCACAGGAGCGGGCAGCAGCGTGCACCATAAGTGTAACAGTGCCAAACACCGCATCATCTCACCGAAGGTGGAGCCACGGGCTGGGGGCTATGGGGGCCACTCGGAGGTGCAGCATAACGACGTGTCGGAGGGCAAGCATGAACCCAGCCACGGCAGGAGCACAAGCCGGGAAAAGAGGAATGGCAAGGTGGCCAAGCCGGCACTGCTACACCAAAGCAGCACGGAGGTTTCCTCCACCAATCAGGTGGAGGTCCCTGACACCACCCAGAGCTCCCCCGTGTCCATCAGCAGCGGGCTCAACAGCGACCCAGACATGGTAGACAGCCCAGTTGTCACAGGTGTGTCCAGCATGGCAGTGGCCTCTGTGATGGGGGGACTGTCCCAAAGTGCCACAGTGTTCATGTCCGAGGTCACTAATGAGGCCGTGTACACCATGTCCCCCACCGCCGGCCCCAACCACCACCTCCTCTCGCCTGATGCCTCTCAGGGCCTTGTACTGGCTGTAAGCTCTGACGGCCATAAGTTTGCCTTCCCCACCACGGGCAGCTCAGATAGCTTGTCCATGCTGCCCACCAATGTGTCCGAAGAGCTGGTCCTCTCCACCACCCTTGATGGTGGACGGAAGATTCCAGAAACCACCATGAACTTTGACCCCGACTGTTTCCTCAATAATCCAAAGCAGGGCCAGACATACGGGGGTGGGGGCCTAAAAGCCGAGATGGTTAGCACCAATATCCGGCACTCGCCGCCTTCGGAGAGGGGCTTTGGCTTCACCAGCGTCCTCACCAAGGAGATCAAGACGGAAGACACCTCCTTCGAGCAGCAGATGGCCAAAGAGGCGGCATACTCCTCCTCGGCAGCAGCTGCGGCGTCCAGTTCCCTCACCCTGACTGCGGGTTCCAGCCTCCTGCCGTCGGGCGGTGGCCTGAGTCCCAGCACCACCCTTGAGCAGATGGACTTCAGTGCCATAGACTCCAACAAGGACTACACGTCCAGCTTCAGCCAGACGGGCCACAGCCCCCACATCCACCAGACCCCCTCCCCCAGCTTCTTCCTGCAGGATGCCAGCAAACCCTTACCCCTTGAGCAGAATGCCCACAGCAGCCTGAGCGACTCCGGGGCCACCTTTGTGATGCCCACGGTGAAAACGGAGGCCTCATCCCAAACCAGCTCTTGCAGTGGCCATGTGGAAACACGGATAGAGTCTACTTCCTCCCTGCACCTCATGCAATTCCAGGCCAACTTCCAGGCCATGACAGCAGAAGGGGAGGTTACCATGGAGACCTCCCAGGCAGCTGAAGGGGGTGAGGTCCTCCTCAAGTCTGGGGAGCTGCAGTCCTGTGGCTCAGAGCACTACCTGCAACCAGAGACCAATGGGGTGATCCGCAGTGCAGGTGGTGTCCCCATTCTCCCAAGCAATGTGGTGCAGGGACTCTACCCGGTGGCCCAGCCCAGCCTGGGCAACACCTCTAATATGGAGCTCAGCCTGGACCACTTTGACATCTCCTTCAGCAATCAGTTCTCAGACCTGATCAATGACTTCATCTCTGTGGAGGGGGGCAGTGGTACAATCTACGGGCACCAGCTGGTGTCCGGGGACAATGCTGCACTCTCACAGTCAGAAGATGGGGCGCGTGCACCCTTTACCCAGGCGGAGATGTGCATTCCCTGCTGCAGCCCCCAACAGGGCAGCCTGCAGCTGAGCAGCGCCGAGGGCGGGGCCGGTGCCATGGCCTACATGCATGTCGCCGAGGTGGTCTCGGCTGCCTCTGCCCAGGGCACCCTGGGTATGCTGCAGCAGAGTGGACGGGTGTTCATGGTGACTGACTACTCCCCAGAGTGGTCTTACCCAGAGGTAAGCTTCAGGTGCTACCACACGCCGCCCTAACACCCATCTCACCTGTGCCGAGGTGCAGCCTGGGAAGCTTGTTTGCATGCGGCCATTTGGATGGAGCTCTGACGGGAAACACAAAGCTGTTCCCTCCCGCGGTGGCACTCAGACCTTACTGTTGCAAGGAGTTTTCCAGTCAGGGCTATCCCAGGAGGCGAGCTGCCCTTCCCAGCTCTGGCCAGAGCAGCCTGCTGTGTTCTGACTACGATCTTGGCGTTCCTTTCCCTTTTCTTTCTCCCCCTTCTCCGTTCCTCCTGCTTTGTCCCCTGCCCTCCCTTCCACTCTCTCTCCACCCTCCCTTCTTTAGGGGATGGAGGGTGTCTTGGGGTTATTGCTCCCTGTAGCTCAAGCTACATCACTAAAGCAAGTGGGGAAACTTTCCCACCAAAAGTGATAGGGAGGGTGCAACTTTGGGGTGCTCAGCCATCTACAAAATCAACATGGTATGTGCCCCAGGATCCAGCCTGTGCTCCCCTCACCAAGGGCTGATTTCCAGGGTTCTCACCCTAGAGACTACCGCCCCAACAGGACTATAGGAAGACCCAGGGTGTGCCTCAGGGACACTAAAATAGAATGGGCTAAGAAGGGGGCAGTGTGGCTCCAGATCCCCTAAATACCTTGCTTGCACGTGGCAGAGCTTGAAGATCTCACTGGCTGTACCAGCACAGCCTCTGGGTCAGACACTTTACCCCAGGGTGGCTGCCCATAACTTTTACCCCACCACCACCACCACCACAACCACCCTGGCCACATCATCTAGGTGACAGGCAGGGACTAGGTTCATACTTCCTCTCCCCCAGTAAAGCCCGCCTAATGCCCAGGTCAGAAAGGTATCAGAGTAGCCCAGCCTCTGGACCCGCAGCCTGGGTGGCAGGCTGATGTCGAGACAGAGCAGATGCTGCCCATACAGTCTCATGAGCATCCACAGGGTGTTGGAGGGAGTGGTGAGGCCACCATGGTAGGTGAATGGCCAGGAGCGTGGGGCTGGAACTGGAGGATCTGATGGGAAGCTTGGTTCTGTCCTTATACTCCAGCCACCTTGGAGAAGTTGCCACCTTCCCTATCTCTAAAATTAAGAACCATGGAGGGGCCGGAGAGATGGCTCAGTGGTTAAGAGCACCGTCTGCTCTTCCAGAGGACCCAGGTTCAATTCCCAACACCCACATAGAAGCTGACCGCTGTCTGTAACACTAGTCCCAGGAGATCTGAACAATTTCTTCTGGCCCAGGCATACATGTGGTACACAAATACCATTCAAGCAAACCACCCATACACATACAAAATTAAATTAAAAAAAAGTAAAGCAGCAATGGGATCCTGGAGTCTCTGAAGACTGGCAGCATTAAGTGCCCAGGCAAAGTCACCCAGAGACCCACTGCGTAGCCTCCTCCAGGAGGCTTGGGGAAACCGTTAAAGGGAACAGGAAGGAGAGGTGTATTCTGGGAAGAGGTCATATCTACTTTCTGGCCCGACTCTGAAGTCTGACCCTCTGGGCCTCAGTTCCCTTGTCAAGCAACACCTAAGAGAGGGAGTGGACTCGACCGCCCTGTCTTAGGACTAGGGAGGAGCAGCCCTCATACAAGCCTATAGGCGTGCAGCACGCTGCAGCCCACGCTGTAGATCACCTATCAGGCGGGATCGCCTTGTTCCCCAGCCTGCGAGCCTGCACCCAGGCCAGCGCTCTAACTTCTGAATGAGGTCTTCAGCAAGTCTGGCTTCCTCAGTTCTTCACCAACCTATGCAGCCTTCGACCGTATCCCGGAGACCGTAGTTCAGCAGCTATCCACCAGAGGGCAGGCCAGGATGGCAAATGCAATAGTAGTCGCGGGTGTCCAACCCCAATTTTCCAGAAACCCTGATAATTCCCGGCACCCTGAAACGGAAGCAAAGCAGAATCAATTTGATCAGAGCAAAGAGTCGTTTTTGTGCCCAACAGGACCTCATGGTGAAGCCTCCAAAGTGTCTTCCACCTGTCTTTTGCCAGGCTCTCCTGCCCAGGACACTCTCCCCAGGCTGAAAGCAGGGTCACCCAGTTCTGTAAGAAGTCATCACTTCTCTCCTGATACTAAGTCCCCTCTCAAACCCGCTGTAGGCATGATTCTGGATATTGTGCTTTCTTTCCATGCCAGCTGATGGGGGGGGGCGGGTGTGAGGTGACTTCATCAGGAGCCGGGTTTGAAAGGGGCTCTGGCAAGCTCAGGGAGAACGCTAAAAAGCCCTGTAGCTGGGACCTCACTTTAAGTCACAAAGATGGGGTCAGGCTATGTGGTCACTTGGCCTACCACCCCCACCAGCTCTACACTGCAATGGTTCCCAGGCATGCCCTGCCTAGCCTGGGTTACTGGCTCTTTTCTGGGTGTGCTTCCCTCCTACGTCTGCTCCCATGTCTCCTCCACACTGCCCACTGGGTCACCTCTCAGCTGGTCCCCAACACACACACCCACACCCCACAACAGAGCGAGCATACAATATATACATACAATGTACGCCATACCCAGAATACAAGGCACACGCTATACCACACTACACATGTAACACACAGCACATACACCACACCACACCACATACATAGAACACATGTGCACACACACCAATGCTCTCTGAGCCTCAGCATCTACCCAGGGTACATTGGAACTCAAGGCCTGTTGTCTCAGGGCTCACAGGACAGAGACCTCAGAGAGCACCACCACTGCTCCCCAAGCCTCCCCCCTGCATCATCTCCCACCACTAGCTCTTTCTGCACCGGGCAGAAGAAGCTGCAATTAGAACTGTCGGGCATGCAGGCATCACAAGTGATTCAGTGCAGCCAGGCGAGTGGTTGCCATGGGAACTGTCCCTGGAACTGATGGATGCTGAGGTGTCCTGCGGCAGTTGCCATGGAGAAGGTCTTGCTGTTCTCCAGTCCTCTCGGCAGTTCTTTGTTCCCCCACGGCAACCCAGCATCACGCCAGCAGCCGTGGATTGCAGTTATTCCATTTCGCCCCCCTCTCACATGGTAACTGTCTGTGGCCTTTTGAAGCCAGGGTTCTCCCACTTCCCAGGGTTCATGGGAGGGCCAGGCTTAGAGCATGACATCACACCCAGGCAGCCACTTCCAACTTCTACACCAACACAGTGACAGAGCCCTGAAGAGACTCAGTAGAGCTCTTGGGAAAAGAAAGGCATCTATAACCACAGTCACCAGAGGGACTGGGCCACTTGCCTGAGGTCACACGGTTACCCAAGGCAAGAGCAGACTGCAAGCCGAGGAGAGGGTTCAACGGCTAAGAGCCCTGGCTCCTCTGCAGGAGGCCTGGGTGTGATTCTCAGTTCCCCTGTGGTGGTTTGCAACCATGTGTAGCTCTAGTTCCAGGGGATCCGATGCCGCCTTCTGACCTCTGAGGGCACCGGATACACATATACATACATGTGGCCAAAAATATACACATGAATAATCCGAGATGTGGTGGGCATATTCTGGTTGCGGAACTCTGTCTTGCGCTCTCTCCACTGCCTCCAATCTGGTAGCACTACGGTAAAGTGACCATGAAGCTAGACAGCCCCACCGAGAGGAAGGCTTGTTTGCCAGCAGAGGAGGGTGCCTTCCCGTGGCGGGCAATTCTGCAGGTCCTGGGCCACACGTAGCCCAGAGTACCATCATGGTAAACACCAGCTGCTATTTTTTGTGCCCAAGGCCAGTCCTGCCATGCCTAAGCCTGCGGTCCAGGGAACATTGTAGGGGGTAGGGGATCTTAAGAGCAAAGAATTTGGAGCTCCCTCCTTGGTGGGGACAGGCAAAACTTGAGAAGAGCAGGGGGGAATGAGGGAATGAACAGGAGACACAGTCTGGCTGGCCCCGGGGCAAAGAGAGCCTAGCTTGGAGTGGTGGGGAAGACAGGGCTCACTGCGGAAGCTCCTAACCTGGCCTCAGCCTCGCTTCAGCTCCTGGAGCGCCTCTCAGCCTTCTCTAGCCAGGCCACCAGGTGGTGCTCTCCACCCTGGCCAGCACAGCTCTCCGCCCCCCTGCAGGGAAAGGTGTTTACTCGTTTTGGGGGTGGGGTGGATGAGCCTCTGGGGTGGGTCTATCCAAGGTTAACCAGGAGAGCCAGAGGCCATCGCCCCTGCCCTCTGCATCCCCGGGCAGAGCATCCCTCCACCCCGAATGACCAGCCTCTCTTCTTGGCTAAGCCGTAAGTAGGGGATCTCTAAGCCTCCTCCACCTGGGGCTCAGTAGAGAGAGAGAGAGGAGGTGCCATTAATCACTAACGGGAACAATGGCCCTGAAAGGGATATCCTGGGAGCAGCCACATGAGGCTGCTTGTTCTGGGGCATTCCTGCTGGCCAGAGCAGGTTGGGGAGGGCCCAGCCTTTCTGATACTGTCTCACCCTTGGCACCCTGGGTCTGTGAAGACGATTTTCCATCCACTAAAGCCAAGGAAGGACAGCTACGGCCCTTGCCAGGCTTCCAGGCTGCTGCCTGCCTGTGTGGTGCAGGAGTGGCAGCAAAGGGCCATTCTTCATGTCTACTTAGCTCGAGGCACCTGAGTGACACAGCAGGCAGGGAACAGCCTGGATCCCAGGCCTCAGCTCAGTTCTGAGGGCTATATCAGAATTCTGAATGCTTCTTTCCTTTCTTCTCCCTCCCCGTGTTCTTCACCCCACCCACTTCCTGAGCCGCTCCCCTTGTCACCTCCTATCACACCCTAAGGGTCCTGGGTTTCTCTTCAGTTTCTTACAGGAACATCTGTCCCTTAGGGGGGTGCTGTTTTCAAATCTGAGTCCCCTCCACCTCTTCCTCCATGCATGACTGAAGGTCTCCTATGTCCCTTCTGCTTCCTTTCTGGAGAACCTACTGGCTGGTTCTTGGGTGCACCAATGGGCTAATGTGGCATGAAAGCCTTGCTTCCAATTCGTGTCATGGAACCCTGAGGTACCATGGGTGCTGGGTGCTGGGTGCCAACTGAGGAAGTCCGCTGGGGGTCAGGACCGCTGTAGGCCTCTCTTCTAGAAGGAATCTCTCCCAAGTCAGGGCTTATGGGAATGCTGGGCCATGGGCTGGGAATCTGCCAGCCGCCCTCGCCCCTCCCTCTCCATCCCAGCCTGCAGCTGCTGGGGCCTCCCATGTACTGTGTTCCCTGAGCCACTGCTCCATGTCTGTTCTCTCTCTGCAGGGAGGAGTGAAGGTCCTCATCACAGGCCCATGGCAGGAAGCCAGCAATAATTACAGTTGCCTGTTTGACCAGATCTCCGTGCCCGCATCCCTGATTCAGCCTGGGGTGCTGCGTTGCTACTGCCCAGGTGAGGAGGCTGTACCAGCAAGGGGGAGGGGAAGGGGGGCGGAATGAGACAGTAGACTCTGAGTCAGCCTTGGGATGACCTTGAACGAGTCCTGTGGAAGAAGTGTGTCCACACGGTCTATTCTATCATCAGTTGGGGTTCACGGAGCCCTTATCAACTGGGAATACCAGGCATGCTCCATGGGGATCGTGGAGAAAACATAGCAAAGGGACTATTTAAAGACTCAATTAGTCAGGTGACATAGCCAAGATGGCCCCAGCTGGGGCTGAGCCAAAGTGACAGATAAGATCTGGTTCACGGTAGGGCTGACCTCGCTCCTGCGCCAGCGCCAGCCCAGGCCCACCTGCCGCACAGGGAGCTCAGGACCCTGTGTTCACAATACTGCTTCATCTGGGGCACAGGGCAGAGGGGCTCAGGGAAGGCTCCCATGTGTCGGGGCTGGGGAGCCGCGTGGGGTGGGGGGGGTCACACTAAGAGCAAAGAATACAAGCTCCTTTGAGAGATTCGCCCAGGGAAAACGGTAAGCACACATATGTTTCTGGTTCCAAGGCCTCAGAGACTCATGGGAAGTCAGCCAGAGCCCTATGCCCTCTGTCTGTCCTCTCCTCTCCATCCCCAGGCTTCAGCGTCATCTACTTCATGAGGTCTTCAGCACCCCTGTTTATCTGAGAAGTTTCTGAGTGACCTCAGCTATCCAGGCATGTAAACTTGGTAAACAAGTCAGAAACTGATAACAAACCATACAGAAGTGTATCCTAAGACAATTATTTGGTATTCATATAATTTTTATCAACTATTAAAGATGAAATCAAATTTTCATCCTAACAAAATAGATGGATTTGTTTATTTTTTCACAAAATATCAAATCTTGGTTGTTTGGCCAGGTGGTGATGGTACATACCTTTAATCCCAGTACTCAGGCAGATCTCTGTGAGTTCGAAGCCAGCCTGATCTACATAGCTAGTTCCAGGATAGCCAGGGCTACATAGGGGAAACCCTGTCTTGAAAAAAAAAATCTTGACTCTTTGATACTAAAGAGCATAGAATATCTTCAATATTTTCCAGTTGATCAATGCCTTGATTTTATAATCATCGATGCTGAGAATGCCAATTCGCATAAATATGTAGTTCAAAATGTTAGAAATTTGTTTAAGGTCACTTTAGAAATTGTTGGAAGTGTCATCCTAAGCCCGGGCCAAAATTCATTTAATGATTTTTTTTTCAATGAAACTAATCAGCAACTCACAAAGCAATCTCTGAAAGCAAACATTCTAATACAATACAATCTAAATGTACTGATTTAATACTTATGGGCTGAGGAATGACAGGGAATATTTAGTCTGTTTTCAGTAATTAAGCTGTGTTTCCATAAGAGCAGAGAACTTGGTATGCACAGCAAAAACACCGCAGTTCCTAAAAGACAAGTCCTGGATCAGAGCTAAAATATCTCAGGCAGTGTTTGCTGGTGGATGCGCCATGACAGCCATGCAGAGCAAACCACACATGCTATGTGTTCCGAACCACAGCTGCAGTAAAGTCACTTGACCCAACATGGACAGGCGCTGCCAGGAGCAGTTAGGAGTCAGCTAGCAGTTTGTGTTGAAATTTTGGTTATTGAATGTTTAGAAACCTTTTACGGTTACCACACTGCTTCTTACTGTGTTGGTCCATTTGGCAACACCCTATGGCATCATGACCCGCAGTTTAGGGAGCTCTGATCTACCAAGATTGGTATCTCTGTCTGACTAGCTCATCCTTGACCTCTGACCATATCGAATTCCCCATTAGCCAATGGGCCCCACGAAGGCAGGATGCTGTGTCTTTCTTCATCACTGTTGTGTCCCCAAGGCTAGTAGAGTACCTTGGGGTGCTGGGGGTCTGTGAAGGGGTCTCCAGGAGTTTGAAAGCACTTTGGAAAACACAAGCTTTCTGTTTGCTTGGGTGAGACTGGGGAAATCTTTGTCTCAATCTCCCACATCACCAGCTAGGTGGGCAGCTGGTCCACCTAGCCTGGGCAAGGAACAGGAGAGGCAGAACAAGGAGGATGGGGTGGGAAGAGGCAGAGGGACATCCTCCGTTGTCTGAAGCCAGAGAGCTTGTATAGGAAGAGTACTTCTAGCAGAGGGCCAGGATGGGGAAGAAAAGTAGGGACTCCCGGGCAGAAGCAGGCTGGCCAGGGTTGTGCAGGCCAACAGGGATCCCCTACAATATGCTGTGGTCTCCTCACTGCTTGCCTGACTTGCCCACCTTGTCCCTACATGTCACTGTGGAGCTTACAAACCAACCATTCCCCCTCCCCCATTTCTACCTCCTCTCCCTTTCCCTCCTCTTCCCGCTCCTTCTTCCTTCTTCTCCTTTCGCCCCCACGGTGCCTTCCTCTGCAACCCACCAGATCAGAATGCCCTGCTTCAGGGGGATTGGCATCAAATGTCTAGCTCAGCCTAGCACCTCCTTCACTCTACATGCCTCAGGCAGCCAGGGCTGGTGCCTATAGCAGCCTCTCACTGCCGACCCAGCTCCCCTCAGCACCAAGGCTGTCTCCAGAGGGCCTACCCAGCCCCAGGTCCTCCCAGCAGTACTGCTGAAATTGGACGGCAGCCATCCAGATGGCCACCCTGTGCTAAGTAAGACAGCCCATCCTAGCACGGAAGAGAGGGCGGGATGCTATTAAACCGTCCACTGTGCACCTGCTGTGGAAGGAGACTTGCCTGGCCCATAAATAGACGCCGCTTCCTGTACCTGGCTAAATCCCTAGACCCTGCCTCAGGTTCCTGACAAAGGACAGGGCTTTGTGTGACCTCTGTATGGTATCCCAGGTCAGGATGCAGAGGATTCTAGGGGCTGGAATCAGTCCCACCCAGATAGGTCCTGGTCGACCACGTGTCGTTTATGAAACTTCACCTTGGAGATTTGTGTCTCTGAACCTCGGTCTTTTGAGACCTCCTTTCCAGATGGCTGGGAACGTGAAACAACCAAGGGTCACGAAGCTCTTGCCTCTGGCACGCCTCGCACAAAGACAGCAAGGGGAGGGAGCCAGGGCTATTCTTGTCTCTTCAGGTAGTTCTCATGACCTCGTTGCACTCCGGGGTCCCAGTCCACAGAGTCCACCCAGGCTACTGTCTTGCCTAGTCACTGGGACACTTCTAAAATAGCCTGTCTCCAACCAGATGCCACAAAACTAGAGGCTGAGTGTCGTGGCCTGACCACTGGCACTTCCTGTTGGCAGCCAACCTCACAGAGCATGGCCCATGAGGATAGATCAGATTTAACATCCAGTCTGAAACAGATCCTGTTGGGTGGATTGATTAATTGATTGATTGGTTCACTCGTTCCCTATTTCATCATTTCCAAATCATTTCTAAGACTCTCCTGCTTGCCATGGATTGAGTAGATGCCTAGACTGAAGCCCCAGGAGCACCTGGCTCCAAGAGCTTCTAGTCCAAAGAGCCTGGGTCAAGTCAACCGACCTCTCCCTTGAGAGGTGATACCGGCTGCTAGGGATGTCATCCTGGGGTCTCCCAGAGGAAACTGAAGCTGACCTTAACAGATAACACCAGACACTAGAACCAAACTGGCCTTGCCAACAAGAAGGGACTCGGAGGCAGGTGAACAGAAGCCAGGCCACCTTAGAGGTGGAGTTAGGAAGGGAGAGGAGGCACGGAGGACACAAATGCCAACCTCCTGGCAGCCTGGAGCACCTGCCTGGGCAAAACCAAACCTGACAGAGAACAGAACCCCTCCAAGTCCATCCTATCATTCCAACACTAGACACTTGGACTGGGACTGTCCTGAGCCCAGGGGCAGTCAGTCAAGTCAGGCTACCAAGCAAGGCCAGTTGCAGTAGAATAGAGGCAGAAGGTGGAAGAGTCTACCAAGATGTATGCTGGCTTGCAAGCCCTACCTGGTCTCCTAGGAAGTCGTCAGAAGGCAAAAGATGGAACTCAAAGTGAGCAGAACACAGGTTAAGACAGCCCACTCAGCGGAGTTACAGATGATTAGAACCGGCTCTTGACACGGACCGAGCATGAAGAGCTGGATGGAGAGGGTCTTGGCTGCTGGGGACGCTCTGCTCCAGGGAGACAGAAAATAACAAAGGAACTAGGAGAGGCAATGAGGACAAGTGGAGAGGGTATACACAGTAGCAGTTCCTTCCCAGGCGTCAGAAGCGCATCTGAAGGATGGCACTGAGCCAGTCTTGGGAAGGATGGAAGTCAGTGTCACACCAGGCTGAGGATGAGGGGGGCACGGAGGCCCTGAGGCAGGGAGAGGTTTGACACATTGGAGCATTGGAGTCTGATCTAATTGTATTCGCATGGGAAGTCAATGGTTTTAGGCAGCAGAGTGATTTGGTCTAAATTACGTATTTAAAAGATGATTCTGAACTGGGTGTGATGGCACCCACCTTTAATTCCAGCATGGGGTGGGGTGGGGGAACGAGTCAGGTGGATCTCATAGTTTAAGGCCAGCCTGGTCTACAGAGTGAGTTCCAGGCTGGCCAAGGCTATATAATGTTACCCTATATAAAAAAGGATTAAAGATTAGGTTTGAGGGAATGGGTTAGGAGGAACAATAGCCTAAATGGGAAAGCAGGGGAACA
This sequence comes from Ellobius talpinus, assembly GCA_001685095.1. Taxonomy (NCBI): domain Eukaryota; kingdom Metazoa; phylum Chordata; class Mammalia; order Rodentia; family Cricetidae; genus Ellobius; species Ellobius talpinus. Next base: position 24,369 of record LOJH01000160.1, on the reverse strand, counting down.
GGGCTAAGGATAGGGTGACTTTTAGAGAAAAAGACTCCCCTGGTAACCTCCAGACAGCCCACCCCCCTTGCAGCAGGAACATTGTTGCCTTCAGCAGGGGGCCCTTGTGTCAGCCAGGCAAGGTATGGTCCTTCTGCGCAGAAGCAGAAGCCATGGAAACAGGAATGAATGGGGCTGAGAATTGCTGATTGGCTATCTGAGAGGGAGAGAGGAAGTCAAGGAAGCTGGGCCTGATACCAGCAACACAGTGGCAGCCCCCCCGCCCCCTCCCTCCTTCCCTCCCTCCCTCCTTCCCCCTGCACCATATCTCTGGGGATGGTGGGAATGCCTGAGACTCTGCTCCGTTCAGCAGCGCTGGGAGTTGTGTGGATGTCAGGACAGCGGCAAGAGCAATGGTAGAGGGTCCTTGGCTGGACACTGGACACCAGAGACGACAGCTCCCCCTCCTTGAGAGCAGAGCTCCTTGGGATCACACGAAGAATTCCCGTAGCCCTTCCTTCCTGTTGGTAAACCAGGCATGTCTGTAGGAGAGAATAGTAACCATGGTCTTGGAGTTTTGCCCAGGGATGTAGTCGGATGGCAGATGACTCTGGGTATCACTGGGGATCCCTGTCCAGAGAAGCATCATGGGAGGTCCTAAATGACCCCACACACACACTAACATGGGTCCCATCCTGCCAGGGAACAGAGGAGGAAAACCTACTGGTCACACTTGGATAGTGATATCCCTGAGACCTGTTTTCTACATACACCTCAGTTGGAGAGAGGCCACCGCCAATGAGTTGGGTTTCCCATCGTAAGTGGAATCTGCAGATGTCCTTTGAGGGAAGCCAGAGCTTTGCCCTGTCCTCAGGAGCAGCTGACTTGGATGGCTTCCTCATGCCCGTAGGCTTCTGAAAGCCAAGAGCCCAAACAGTAACACGATCCCATGCATCCTCCCTGGAAATCCGGCCGAGAGGCTGGGGTGGCCCTGAGTGTTGGTGTCCCAGCTCCAGAAAAGCAGTACCCAGAAAACATAACCTGACCCCTATTAGGGGAAGAAGCCCTAGCATAGCCACCACTGCCTCCGGACATTTTGAGAGGACCACAGTACAGCCTCCAAGATATCACTGGAGACCACAGAACAGCTGCCTCCACCCCGGCAAAGGTATTTCTCCTCCTCCAGCTGGCTTTTCTCCTGCCCTAACGAGAACATTTTCATCCATTTATTTAGCTCATTCAGAAGTCATTGAGCCCTGTGTTTGCACTAGAATACAAACTCCTGCTTTCCCAAAGTCACTGGAAGGCAGTGTAAGATTTGAGCTTGCATCTCTGGCTCAGTAGCTACCTGGCCCCCAGCATCTCAGGCCAACAGGGCCACAGTAAGAGCCACAGATAAAGCTCAGCTGTCAGCAGGAGGCTGAGGAGCTCCTAAAACACTGAGGGAGTCGGGACGTGGCTGCAGGAAGAGGCAAAATAAATACAAATCCTCAGATGTTCCTGATCCTGGGAAGGATGGATGGGAGCAGCTACCTGTGCTGAGCTCAGGTCCCTGCCCATCCCAGGGAGCACAGTTAAAACCACAGAGGCTTTCCGGGTGTGGTGGCATATACCTTTAATTCTAGAACTCAGGGGTTGAGGAAAGCAAATCTCTAGGAATTTGACAACAGCCTCAACTATGGAGTTCCAGGTGAACTAGGATTATACACAGTGAGAACCTGTCTCAAACAAAACAAAACAAAACAAAAAACAAGAAACTAACAAGCAGAGGGTCCTCCGGGGATCCCAGCCAGAGACCTGCTGAATCTGGAGCCAAGAGTTTTCCCAGAAATGCCACCCTTGGGCCTTGTGGAATAGGCAGGCATGGGCATGGTTAATAGTTGGTTGTTAACTGAAAGAGGGGTAATGAGGAGGGGCCCTCACCCTGACTTCTCTCTTTCTGACTTTCAGCCCACGACACAGGTCTTGTGACCCTACAAGTTGCCTTCAACAATCAGATCATCTCCAACTCGGTGGTGTTTGAGTACAAAGCTCGGGCTCTGCCCACACTTCCTTCCTCTCAGCACGACTGGCTGTCACTGGACGGTAAGAATAGCATTCTGGTTACCTTGTTGGGTGTAGTGGGAGACGAGCTGGTGTGTAAATGTGAAAAAAGAAGGATCTGGAAGAGAGGGGCAGGAGGGGTGTCAGAGTTGGCCAAAGGAGGACCTACTGAGTCCTCCCCTTGGACTATGAGTATATCCCTTCGGTCAGCCTGTCTGGTCACTGGTATGCCCTATCTTAAGTCAGCCCCTCTTGGGGACAGATGAAGTATGTGAAGCTGGCTTGTGCCTGTCACTCCTGTCAAGGCGTCTGAGTAGTTAAGCTCCTGGGAGTTATGTGGGCTCCAGCACCAAGTTCAAACAGCTACTATGGGCCTCTTATGCTGCTTCTGTATTTCCTACAGGGAAAAGGGGGCATCCTGGAGGCATCCCAGCCCTCCACACCGCCCCCCCCCCGGCAGGGTAGCAGTGTAGGTGCTGTGGGGGCACCTTAGGCCCAGGCTTTATTCAGATTCAGAGGTTTGGGTCGCCAGGCTGTGAACCTGAGATCACTAACTAGCCAGGCCGCCTCCCAAAAGCTCATCACTCCCATTATCCCAGCTTCTTGGCTGTTTTTATTTAAGCCTGTGCCCTGTGCAGCTTCTAAGGCAGGCCCAGGCTCATGTCCATGGCTGAAAGTATATTGCAAAGGAGGTGGAAGGAGTTGCTAGCCATGGAGAGGCAGGGCCTTCCAGGGTTAGTGGACTTGGCCTTGAGTTGATGAATAGGTTTCTTTTACCCGGGGGGGGGGGCAACAAAATCTCTGCAGGAAAAAAATGACGAAAACAGACTAAGGGGTTCCAGGGTTAGAGGCTTCCTGTCTTCCCCTTGGACATGATACAAGATGCCCTGGAGCTGGCAAGCCCTGGGTGGGGTTTTGCAAAGGGTACAAATCCAAGACCCTAGTATCTGGAGAGGTCATGGAGGTGACAATCTATGGGGTACCTTTGTTGGAACCTGCAACAGTGCCTGGATGTTGAAGGGCTATGTACCATACCCCTCACACACAGTAACCATGTTGCCTTCTGACTTTAGCCTTTCTCCTATGGGATGCTGGTTCATACCCTATACATACAGGGCTTTCTAGAACTTAGTGTGATCAGCCTAACCTTATCCCTGCCCCTGCCCCCATAGCCACAGGATGTCCGGCAGCCTCCCTGGCCCATGAACTCTCCGGAGCTACTCCCAGAGGTGGTTTGGGGTCATCAGGCATCTATACCCTGGCAGCACTGCCTGGGAGCACCATGCTGGTGTTGGCAGCATCCCTGACTGAGGCTGGAGCCAGTATGAGCCGATGACCTGCAGTATGTAACAGAGAAGGGCAGGGTGACCAGCGGCTCCTGTTCAGGAAATCCGGTTTCAGTTTTGCAGAACAAATGGGGAATGGAGCAGGAAGCTCTTACAGAGCCCTGGCTCTCCCAGAGTGACCCAGTCAGCTTTATGAGGGTGGAACCCAAGGATGCTAGGACCAGCGTAGAGCCCTGTCTTGAAAGCAGAGTCTCAGGCTAAGCAATACCTTCAAGCACACAAGACATTGGCTGGTCCTTGGAAGCCCAGAAAGCCAGGTATACCTACTGGTGCTTATGACTAATGGAAGGCAGGGGAGGATGCTGTGGGGGAGGGGGGTAGCCTGATTACCTACCTTATAACAAACACACCCCTGGGTCCTAGACCTGCGGCTAAGCTGGGCACCTGCTTCCCAGCAGCCTTCTGTTTCGAGACTGAGTTCTCTCTTCTTCAGGCCTCTGGGCTGAAATACCCCCACCCCTTGGCACAAGGCAGGAAAAATAGCATCAGGACCAGGGCATCTGAGCAACGTTGACTTTGTGTTACCATCCAGGACCAAGTTAGAACCCTAGCTCCACACTTATGGGAGCCACTCTGAGGGACCAGACTGGTTGGGAAAGGTCAGGCTGCTGCCCACGAAGGCCCAGAAGCACTACAGAGGGACCTGGTGGCATTCCTATCCCATTGTTCTTGGCCAGAAGTTCTTTCAAGTAAGGGAAGGGGAGAAGAGGTGGGGTCAGCCAGACTACGTGACCCCACCTGACTGGGAATCGGGGACCTTCCCGGCTTCTTCTAGAACTCCTAAATGAATGTGTGTAGCTTGCCCACCATTTCACCCGTCTGATGGTCCGTGGCGGGAGGGGATCAGCGCCGAGACCGCCAGCAGCACAATCTGCCCCAGTGCTGGGGACAGCCAGCAGGAGGAGGGCGGGGGTCTCCTGGCCTCCCGCCAACCGGTTGGCTTGGCAGTGAGCTTTGTGTGGAGGCTGATGTTGCAGCGGCCAGGCGTTGGTAAGCTTCTCCCTTCCCTCCCTCTCTCGGGTCTCTGCAGCTCAGTCCCTGCCTCGCCCCGGTCACCACTGGGCGCCTTCTCCATCACAGTTCACCAGACAGCGGGGACGTGTGTGCAAAGGCGGGGGGCGGGGGCGAGTAGACTGCGGCACTCGGAGATTTGGGGCAAAGCGGGCGGGAAGCGCGCGCGGTGCACACACTCCCTCCCACCCTCTCCAAGCGCGCGAGTACGCGCGCATAGCCGCAATGCGGGGTCTTTTCTCACAGCGGCTGGTGACGCGGGTCCCGTGGGGTTACAGTGCACGCTGACTGCCGGAGAACGGCGGGTGTTCATAGGAAGAGTGCGAAGCCCT
>LOJH01000160.1:0-17402 GCA_001685095.1 Ellobius talpinus | reverse complement strand
TTCTGTGGAGACCCACCTGCCAGAAAGAACACAAACATCCTTGTCAATTACAGGGTAGGGCTTCTGGGAAGTTCCCTGTCAGTCAGGGGAAGTGAGGGCAGCTGGATCACAACAGTTCCCCACTGTACAGCCCACCTTGCCATCATTCATCCCCATGGGGCCTTCTGGGTGACATGGAAGAAAACAGAAATGGGTAGGTACAGACCCAAGATAGTCCAAAGGTGTCATTTCCCCACACAGTGGAGGAAGAGACAAAAGTTAATTTTGTAAATAATAGCATAGAATACAATATTCACAAGAATTGTTTGTTTTTTTAAACTTGTAGCCTTGACTGCCTTGAAACTATGTAGACGAGGCTGACTTAGATCTTTAGAGACCCACTTGCCTCTGCCTTCCAGCCCTAGGATTAAAGGCATACAACATCATGCCTAGTCTCCAATATTTTTAAAGAAAAGACAGCAATGGTTAATTGTCTTGCTTAGATAACATCTCTGAATGCTAGTCTGGCTAAAGCCTGGAAGCCCAGGATCATCTTGTTCCTCCTCTAGGGTCACCGTAGTTTTACTGACATCAGAACTAGCCAGCAACACTGGGAGCTTTCCAAGTCTATCTGGAGTAGGCTTTGAGCAAACAAACGCTTGTTAAGTATTCGGGTCTCTGAATGCTTTGAGTATAACAGTCACCTTGGGGACACAGGTGGTAGCAGAATTGGTTTGAGTCAGTCTTACACGAGGGTCTTGGATCTGAGTGGCAAGAGATGTCTCCCTCTGAGCCCAGCCATTGTCTTGTTCCATGTCTCCTCACTGCCAGTCCTTCCTGTTCTTTGTGGGGTCCACATCACAGACTGTGGGGTGAAGCATAATCCTAATTGATCTTATCAATAAAAATCCTGGAGTCAAATATTACAGTGAAAGCGGAAAGATCAGAGAAGCAGAGCAGTCAGCAACCAGAGACTTCTCACCTTTACTAAATCTCAGACTGAATGGAGGCTCTTGCCTCTATGAATCCTCAGGCTGAATGGGGGAGATGCTGTCTCCACCTGCTTTATATTCCTGTCCCCACCTCCCTAGTGCTGGGTTTTAGACTGGTAGCCCAGGATGGCCTTGAACTCCTGATCTTCCTGCTTCTTCCTCCCAAGGGCTGGGATTAAAGGTGTGTGACACCACTGCCTGGCATCTATGGCTAACTAGTAGCTAGCTCCACCCACTGATCACCAGACAAGCTTTATTTGTCAGAACACAAACAAAATATCATACAACAGTGGGGAACTAGTTTCCTCTGACCAAAAGCAACTTGGGTGGGTGGGGGTACATTTATTTGGTTTATACTTTCAAGTCAATATCCATCATCCTGGGTAGTCTGAGCAGGAACTCAAGTAGGAGCTGAAAACAGAAACCATGGAGGAAGACTTCTTGCTGACTTATGTTTAGTTAGCTTTCTTTCCTGCCCAAGAAATGATGATGCCTACAGTGGGCTGGGCACTCAATTATCAGTCAAGACATACAAACATGCCCACAGGCCAGTCTGACCTGAGTAATCCCTTTACTGAATGTCCCCTCTCAGGTGACTCTAGACTGTATCAAGTTGGAGTTAAAGTTAACTCGGACTGGGCTGCAGGTCCGCCTGCTTGGGCCCTGTGCTCTGTTGCATGCTTTCTTCCTTCTGAGGGTGAGAATCGAGTCAGCATCCAGATGGGAGAGCAACTGGGCTACTGAGGATCCTAGTCAGGCCATCTGTTGCCCCTGTACCTGGGACCAAGGGAAAGTAGCATCCTGCTGTTTACATCTGGGGCCACACTAAGTGGATTTGTACAGAGTTCCTTTCTGTAACTAGAACACATTTCCTTGAAGGCACTACACCTTGCCTTCTTGCAATAGCAACAAACTGTATCCTGCCAAAAAGGGTCATTCAGGAAAAAGGCCAGCCCCTGCAGAGGCCAAAGAAACAACCATTACTACCTCAGCCCAGCTACTTGGGGGGTGAAAGCAAAGAATGTATCATGGAGGAAGCCCAAGAACCTGGTAGGTGCCGACTAAATTGTAGACCTGGCTCTTAGTCACTGGGAGATGAGCTGGCTGCCTCCCAAGCCTGTGGGAGAGAGGCACTGACCCTCCAAGGGGCACCATCAGTAACTCCTCTTTGACTACTGAATTCTTCTCCTATGGCTACTATATAGTTACCATAAATGGCAGAAATGGGTATCCGAGGTCCAGGGCAGCAGGGCCAGGCTCCCCTCGGAGGATGTAAGTAAGAGTTCTCTGTCATCTACCCCAGTGGCAGATGACTGCTAACATCCTTTGTCACCCAATATAATGTGGCGATATAAAGCAGTCCCTGCCTCCACTGTCACGTGGTCATCTTCCTTCCATGTGTCTCTGTTTTCTTGTAAGGAGACATCTGGTCACTGTGAACTCATCTTGACTAATTATCTCTGTAAGTTGGCCCTACTCCCAAATCAGATAGATTTGGGGAAACATACTGAGCTTCAGATAGACAACCTGGCACACCATCTCCTAAGGACTTGTGTCCAGGGGCATCCAGAAGAACACTGTGGTGGCTTGCGTGAGATATCCTTGCTAGTCTGTGGCTTGGTAAAGTATTCAGTTGGTAGAGCTGTTTGGGGGCGGGGGTCCTAGGAGGCAACAAGGAAGCCTCGTTGGAAAAGGTGTTACCAGGGGTGGACTTGGAGGTTTTAAAAGCCTGTGCCATTCCCAGTGTGCTCTCTGCTTCGTTGCGTTCAAGATGTGAGCTCTCAGGTGTCCTGCCACCATGTCTGCTTGCTGCCACACTTCCCTGCCATGATGGTGATGGGCTCTTATTACTCTGGACCATGAACCCAAATAAACCCTCCTACGAGTGGCCTCTGTCATGGTGCTTGAGCGCAGCAATTATGAATAGAAACACCCAGTGTGGTCCTTGCTTTCTTCAGCTGTGCTGAAGGCGAACTGACCTGCAGAGAACACAGAAGCCTCAGGAGAGTTTGTTCTCCATGAGGCGGACTGGATGTGGTGAGGTATGCAGGAGGGTAGGGTGCAGCCCCACACCTAGTAGCCAGCCCTTCCGGCAGTCAGTAAAAGAAGCATGGCTCCATACAATGGAGAGCATTTATTTCGTGGACCCTGGTGTAGTCTGGAAGAAAGGAAGCTACTGCTGGCACAAGGACACTTTCCTACTTGTGGCAGAGAAGGCACTTGCATCCAGTTTCTGACCCCTCCCCCATCCACGTAGCATGCACATGTGGACCAGGATAGCCCTTGCCAAAGAAACAGGTCCTTGTTGACCTCGTGACCCTTAGGTCCTATGACCCCTGCTAATTGGTCCCTTCCTCTTTTGAAACCCTTTTTCCCCTAATTTCTGGACCTTCACACTCTTTTTCAGTTCCTTCCAACTTCCCTGCATGTCACTAGCTCCTCTTTCTGGAAAAGTCCTATAAGTGCCTATGTAGTTGGCTTCCTTCTTTCTTTACCCCCTTTCCCTGAGGACTCAACCTCGGCTCCGGCTCACTGTGTCATCTACCAGTGGCTTCTTCTCATTGCTGTGACCAAAGAAGGATTTTGGTGGTGGTGCTGGTGCTGGTGGTACTGGTGGTATTGACAGTAGTGGTACTGGTGCTGGTGGTACTGGTGGTATTGAAGGTGGTGGTGCTGGTGCTGGTGGTGCTGGTAGTACTGGTGGTATTGACAGTAGTGGTGCTGGTGCTGGTGGTACTGGTGGTGGTGGTGGTGCTGGTGCTGATGGTGCTGGTGGTATTGACGGTGGTGGTATTGGTGGTATTGACGGTGGTGGTGCTGGTGCTGATGGTACTGGTGGTATTGAAGGTGGTGGTGCTGGTGCTGATGGTGCTGGTGGTATTGGTGGTGGTGGTGCTGGTGGTATTGATGGTGGTGGTATTGGTGGTATTGATGGTGGTGGTACTGGTGCTGGTGGTACTGGTGGTAGTAACGGTGGTGGTGCTGGTGGTGCTGGTGGTATTGGTGGTGGTATTGATGACAGTGGTGGTGGTGGTGGTGACTTCAGAAGATTTAATTCCATCATTGTGGAAAAGGCATGCACGGTGGTGAGAGATGAACATGGTGTCCAATCAGGAAGCAAAGTGCCAAGGCCAGGACTGAGGTCAGACATAGCATTCAAGGACTTCCCTCAGCAACCCGCTTCTAGCCAGGCATATGTCTCTAAGGGTTCAGAACCCCCTCCAAACAGCACCACTAACTAAACACCCAGTATTCAAACACAAGACCACAGTGCGTTGTGGCCACGGCTCAGTGTGTCTTCCCGGGCCTAGAACTATCTGACTGCTCAAAGGACACAGCCCCATTCAGACTTCTCTTGGGCAGCAGCATGTGCCCAATGGTACTCAGAACGGTTTTCCTGTTGCTTCCCACTTCCTGCCCTTCTTGGCTTTTCTGATGAACTCGGGGAGGATCACTCCCTCCCCCATAGGCCAGCTCCATCCAGCCTTGTACCTTTCTCTCCTTCATTTCCTTCATGTTTCCTGCTTCTCCCCATCCCCAACACTGCTGTCATGTAGCCCGAAATAGCTGTGCACGTCCTAGCCCGTCTCCTGGCCTCCTTCCCCTGGGGCCATTCATTCTTCCATCATCCAGTAAATATGTGCTAAGCCTCTGCTGGGTGCCAGGCACTGGTCTAGGCCCTGGGGAGTCTTAATTATCCCTGGGGTTTATAGTCTAGTGGGGAGAAAGACAAAAAACAAGTTGCAAATGAAAATACCAGCTGGCAATGAGTGCTGAGCAGAAACGTTGAGTTGGCTGACCTGGGAAAAGGTTCTGGGCAGGTGTTTTAGGTTGGGGGGTGAATGAGGTAAGAGAGGCTCCTATGGGAGGTGAGATGTGGGGAGGGATAGAATTCTGTTCACAGGAAGAACATACTAGGCAGAAAGATTCTCCAGAACACAGTCCCTAGGAGGATGGGAACTAGCTAGGCATTCTGGCATACCTGGGGAAGAATAAAGGAAGGAGAGGGGAGGGAAGGGGAGAGGAAAGCAGGGAGAATCAGCCCAAGAGGCCAGCAGTGCCAGGCCACGTGAGGTCCATCCAATATAGGGAGTGAAAACTTCATCCAAGGTTGGTAGGGGGCTACCGCAGAGCTCAGGTATGTGCTAAGTAGATGAGGTGGCATGCCCAGGTGTTTAAGTGGGTGCCATGACATGTTCAGGTGTGCTTCCAGGCCATCCCAGCCGCTGTCTGGAAAATGCGCTGTGTCTCCATCTGCAGGCTCCCTTCGCAGGGAGGGGCTAGAGCATCAGTTTAGGCAATGGATGACAGCAACTCTGACAGAGCTTGTGACAATCTCAGAGACACTGGCTTCAAGTGATGTTTGGAGGTAAAATCAGCGGTCCTGCTGGTGATTTGGACTAAAAGGATTCAGAGGAAAAGGACTAAATGGGTAGATGCCTAGATTTGGGCCTTTAACACCTAGGAGGGCAGTGGCTTGTTTCCTGGGATGAAGAAGACTGAAGAAGCGCATTTGGGAGCTGGAGGAAATGTAGAATTTGGTTTTGGTATAACTGGTTAGGCAGGGACACCAAGGTAATAGTGGGCTTTGAAGAACAGAAGTGAGATTTTGGAATAATGAGTTTATGGTTGGTATGATGACTATGTGTGATTCCCCCATTAAAGGGAGAGAAACAGAAGCTTCTGCGGTGGCAACCGCGGGCTGGACCCCGTGGTGGTGGTGGAGGTGCACATCTTTAATCCCAGCACTCTGGAGGCAGAGGCAGGTGGATCTGAGCTCCAGGCCAGCCTGGTCTACAGACCAAGTTCCAGCACAGCCAGGGCTACAGAGAAACCCTATGAAAGCAAAACAAAACAAACTACAATAAGCCAAACAAAGCACAGGCCAGTCTAACACTTACCCATAAGCAGAAGAGGAGCCGGCAAAGACACTGTGTAGCCATCAAGATGGATGCAAGAAGACTTAGAGGGTGGGATCCCAAGGAGGCAGAGAGAAGAAGGCCTTGGTCATCCACATCCAGTGCCTCGTAGAAGAGGGGAAGATCATCCAGCCATCAAGACCCACGTCTTGGAAGAAGCTAGAAGAGTCGGGGGAAGTCCAAGTAGCCTGGGGCAGGGCAGCAGAGGGCATGAGCCACTCAGACTTACCTAGTGGGAAGGCCCTGTGCTTCCCACTGTCCTCACCCTCTCCAGTGGTCTGTGGGCACAAGGAGGGCAGCCTCGTAGTCCTGTGTCCGCCCAGAGTCTCAGAGGGACCCCTCATTCTTCCCATAGGGAATCTGGAGTTGAACTCAAATAAGGAACAACTAATGATTCATCCCCACCCAAATAGCATGCTGATGTCAGAGCAGGAGAGACAGCTCCAGTCTCTTGGCCACTGGGTGCTGGCAGAATGTAGGGTCCTGCCGGTAGGAAGACTGCCAAGCAAGTCTGCAGAGTGGCCAATCCACTCTACCACTGGCTGGCTTCTGGGGGCTTTCCTAAGTCAGACTCTGGGACAGCATGGGGATGCTGGTGTGTAGATCCAGCAGCAGAGAGACCTGGCCCTGTGACCAGGAATCTGGAGAACAGCAGCAGCAAGGAAGCCAGGAAGCAGGAGGCAGGTTGGCACTTCTAGAGACTTTGAGAGCAAAGATGAAGGGGACCTCTCCCAGGCAGTGCAGCTCCAGGCAAGACAGAGGGGACAACGCTCAGCCTCTGACTGGAGTCAAGGCCAACACCTCTCCTTTTCAACGCTCCAACACCACACACACACACACACATGTCTGGTCCTGTCTGCATAGTCTAGTGACCTTGTCTCTCTCCTCTGTGACACCAGGACATTCCAGACAGTCTTTGATAGACTTCAAGCCAGCTTCCTACACTGCAGTCATGGCCCACTGTGAAGTAACCAAATGACATGAGCTGTTTTGAAAAATGTTTTAGATGTTTTCCAGTGCAGAGTGAAAAGCATCAATATACAAAAACCAATCTCTGGCCCACTTGAAGGAAGCATGGGCCCCAGAAGAGTAGTGACCCCAAACCAAACCATGGCTGACCAAAACGGAAGCCTCCTAATAGTTCCCTCTGCACGATGCCCTCCCTTCCACTTGCTTCCACCTTTCCATCCCATGACCAAACATTTCTAGCCCTGGGAGACATGCAGGCAGACAAGAAGGAAGCTAACTAGAAGCCTGGAGCTTCTAGCAACATAGGTTATAGTTTCTTTACCAAGGTCAAGGGTCACCAGAGGTGACCAAGCTGAATAAGCTGATGCACTCTGCCAGCCTTCACACCAGCAAGAGAGATGGAACCTGACTCCATCTCTCCATCAGGTGCCATGTGCCAAGGGACCAGCTCTGTCATCAGCAGATGGGGAAATCCCCAGTGGAGGCCTCTGAGGGACTTTTCTCCTGCTGAAACCTGAGATGTGTGCAGAGGACTCTGCCCTGCCCTCTCCCCCAAAGTGGTGGTGGTACTTTGGGGAGTCAGTCTTGAGCCAGTTCACTGGCACCAAGCTGCAGTGTCTGGTCTGGAGACACACGGAAGAGCTGTCACTCTTCTGAGTCACTGTCCTGGTTGCTGCCTGCCCAGCCAGGTGTAACAGCCACATTCAAATGTTCACCATGCCCCAAGCTGCATCCACAGAGTGTTCCTGAGGGTTCCTGTGGATTCACTGTCCTGACTTTCCAGCAACCTCCCAGGTCCTTGTCCACAGGGGGTACTCAGAGTGAGCAGGTGGTACAGGAAGCAATGACACGGTGGCCCGCCCCCTGACTTCTGCACCATGAGCATCTATCTTCCCGGTCTCTCCCAATCTTTGTGGTGCTGCGCAATCGTTGGCTCCTGTGCTTGGAGCATGCTCTGTCCCGTGTTCCCTCTCACTGCTCCATTAAGAAAGCCTTCTTCTTCTCCCTTCCCACAATGCTTTGTAAATCCCTTCATTAGCAGTTTTCCCCTGAAATCATCCACTGGAGTAGAGTGTATCCCCATAGGTGCCTGGTGCTGTTCCAATGCTTGGAATCAGAACAGGTGAAGATGGGTTGATGAGGTTTCTGTACTGACTGTCAAGTGGAGGAAAAGTCAGACTTAAACAAAAACTCGGAATGCTTATGACAGGGTCAGGATACCTCAGTGAGGTCCAGGAGGGATTTGTTGAAGAAATGACCTTTGAAGAGATCAAGAGGAAGATCAGATGTTGACTCCATGAAGACAGAAGACAAAAACATTCCAGACCAAAGCAACAGCATACATAGGAGCTCTTTGATGGGAGAGAGGTATTGGTGAAGGCCATGAGATGAGAGAGAGGTGGTGGGTCAGGCTGGAGCTGACTGGGACCCTCAGCTTGAAGAAACATTGAACAGATTGAAGAAGCCCTGAAGCCCACAAGGTAGACCAGTTGCTTGTTCTGATGCAAGATGGTGATTCTGAGAAGGTACTGAGTCCGGAAACAGTGAGGGAGGTGACATCAGTAGGACCTGTGGGTGGATTGCCTGTGGGCTCTATGTCATTCACTTTGGAGGACTGGTCATGAGTTTGGTGGAGCTTTATTGAGGGGTCTTTGAGATATTTGTGAGAAAAGTCAATGGATTAAGCAGACGTAGACATCAGAACCCAGGGAAGTTGACAAGCAGAGACAGGCCAAGTGTCTGCATGGAGATGCTACTAGATGGAAGGAGTCAGTGGATGTGGATAAAATTGACATTCAGCATATGGCTGAGTCCCAAGCACGGGGATTTTTATCTTAATTAGCATTGTAGCAACATCTTCCATAGAGAATTTTGATCATTGGTTCTTCGAGGGATGGATGTGAGTGAATTGATGGATGAATGACTGGGTGAGCAGGCGATTATGATGGATGGGGAGGGAGGTGGGTGGGTGGATGGATGGGTTGATGAGACGGATGAATGGGTGAGGAGGTAGGCGGGTGTATGGATAGGTGAGTGGGCAGATAGATTAGTGGTGAGATTAATGGGCGGATAGATGAATGCGCCAGTAGATAGATAGAGGGATGACCTAGTGCTGTCTTCACAGCCTTCATCCTCACTGCTTACTTTGGCTTCCAGCTATAGCAGTCCCATATCAGAACCAGGCTGGGGGAGGGTGTCCATTAGTAACCTTTCCAGTCTCTGTCTCACTGGACAAGCTTCAGACAAGTGGCCCAAGACAGGAGTGTAGGCGTTTGATGGCACTTGGTTGAATATGCCATCGGAGCTTTCGAGAGGACAGAGTGTTCTCCCCTCAGTTCCCTGGAGGTGGGAAAGTAACAAACAAGCAGTTCCCTTTCTTCAGATTCAGAGCCAGCCTCCCTCTGGCCATCAGAGTGGAAGGAAGCTTCCTAGGCAAGTCCTTGTCAAGTCACTGCGTGGCACATTGCCATCCAGGAGGCCTTCATTGACCCTCTGTGACACTAACTACAAGCTCAGAGGATCCTGAAAGCCCTTGATAAATTACTAAAAGCACTTGAGCACTCTCAGAAGGCTGTTAGCCTCGTGCGTAGTCTATTACCACAGAAGGATAGGGATTACAAATCAGCCATAGCCACAGTGCCTAAGTCTAGCCGGGTACTGAACATGGAGCTTCCATTTTCTTCTGAACATGCCATCATGAGCAACACTGCTTTCCTGGCATTGACATGTGGCAGCCAGAGAATTGCCAGGGAGATATGATCACCAGAGCCTCAGCCTTCAGAGTTTGTATCGAGGCTCTGCCATACAAGCTCCACGACCAGCTGATGCTGTGATGACACTAAGTCACGCTGTTAGTCTCTTGACATGCTATTGCTGAACTGGCCTGTGATCAAAGATGCCCCATACAAACAAACACACTGCATAGAATTCCAAGGGCTTAGAGACCATTTCCTAGTAGGTGAAGATAAAGGCTATATATCTTCCACTGCATGTAGCGGATCCCCCCTCGTCCCACCCCATGTGTCCTCGCCTGCCTCCCCTACTCCTCACCCCACAGATTAGATTCTTTATGTCTGCCTTCATGGAGGGGAGAAAGGATGTCACATATCCCTTGTGCTGTCACTTATTTTTCAAGCATTGACCCTAGAAAGATCTTGTCTAGCACAGGCAGCTCTTTGGGGACACATTTTATCCAGAAAACATAATTTGAATGAATATTTTGTCTTCTATGGCGAATAGCATGCACAGCTCAGTTTTCCCTGGGCTGCAATGTGAAATCAAATGGATTATAGATCAGTCCACCTAGATGTGAAATTAAATGAGAAACTTCAGGTGTATTGTTAGCCAGGGTTATTACTCTAATATATTGCTTCAATCACGTCTTTAAATTAGTCATCTGTACAGCGGCCCTGAAAGGAACCTGTGCCTCACTTCCATCCCACAGACAGCCCCCCTGGCTAGAGCAATGTAAAGTGTTCTCCCAAAGGGCCCTCTGCTGCAGTGGGCTTATGAACAGCTGTTCTCCTTGCCCCTCCCTTCTTCCTCCTCTCCCCAAGCTGGGACCCATGAGCCTGGGAAGAGCTAGAATTAGTGACCTCACCTGTGTGGCTGACTTCAGGCAGTATCTCTCTGACTCCCCCAAACACTGATGGGAAGGGATCTGGCTTTGCAAATGGTGACCAGCTGGTGTAGATGGAAAAGAGCCTCCCTGCTTGGTAATTCACCTTTCAAGGAAAGCAAACAGAGGTGCGACAGTCAGCCATCTTTTACCATGGAGACGGTTCAATACAATGCTTAAGGCCGGTGAAGCCTGCCTACTCTGCACAGAGGAGCCTGTGAGCTCCCTGGTGAAGAAATGCACAAAACTGCGGGTTGGGCTGAGCTTGTCTATGCTGATGCAGGCCCTGCTGGATGAGACTTCTGAACTAGGAGTGTGCTAGAGTCTGGGCCTAGGTCCTCTCACCTCAATATTTCCTGTAGGGCCACAGAATAGGACTCAGGTGACCTTCCTCAATCTGTGTGAGATTATCAGCCATGGCCAGAGCAGCTGCCAGCTCTCCCCAACATCTACACAGAAGACAAGTTTGGTTCTTTTTTGGTTTTTTGGTTTTTCAAGACAGGGTTTGTCTGTGTATCTCTGGCTGTCCTAGAACTCACTCTGTACACCAGGCTAGCCTCAAACTCACAGAGATCCACCTGCCTCTGTCTCCCTGAGTTCTGGGATTAAAGGTGTGTGCCACCACGCCCTTTTAATACACAGGAAGCGGTCTATTGTCCAAAGTGATGGTGTCATCCCTAATTCTGGTCCATGCTTACTGAGTGTGCACCCATCAGGCCCCAGAAGTTTCCTTTCTATTTATTTCTTTCCATCTTGAGCCTCTCTCCAGGAGCTGTTTCCATCTTCATCCTAACAAGGAGCCCGCATCATAAACGGGGTCTAGTAACTTGTCCTGCAACACAGGCTAGGGATGGTGACCCAAGGTATCTGGCCCTCCACCCCCAGGGTACCCATCCTAGTCACTTCCACTCCAGTCTTACACTCACTGTCCCTGGAGAGAGATGCCTCTGCACTTCCCTTCCCTTGGTAATAGCCCTGAGCTTTATCATTCCTTGCAATACTGGGGTTTGGGAGTTCTGGGAAGAGGTGAGGCCACAGTAGTAGCTGCTACCAAGGACAACAAGTGAAAGGTGTTTTTTCTTTGTGCATTTTGTCCACGAAGAGAAACCTGCATGTCGTCGTCTCTCTTACGTCATGTGCCCCTCTTCTTGTCTCCTGAACAAAGCCTTCCCAGGCTGATGTCCATTGAGGTAGTAAACGCCTGTCTCCTCCCCTGGCTAGCTGCATATATTGCTGCAGACAAGCCAGCCCACAGCTGGGGGATTCAAAATAGCGAAAATGTATTTCTTTTCCGGACATTGTGGGGTTGGTCGGGCTCACTTGTGCAGCTGCCCACGTAGGACTGCTCACTCCAGGTTCCCTGCAGGGAGGCTCAGGCGCTGCTGTCAGGTCAGGTTGTTTTACAAATTCCAGTGAGCTCTAGTCTAGCCTTGTTTTACATGGGAGGAAGGAGGTGCAAAGTAATGGGAGATCCTGCTGCTGCATGGGGACCTAGTGTTGGAATTGGACCCCAAAGTCAGGTTACTGGCCGAGCCAGAATCCCCCTCCTACTGAAGAGTGCAGAGGCCCTAACTAAGGACTTGGCTGGACAGTGGGAATCTGTAAGGCTCCCGAGTGTCCACAAATCATCCACCCACTATTGAAAGGGACCTAAGTTCAGGAAGTAGTTCTCCAAGATCAAGAAGGCCATCACAGTAGCCAGGAATTTGGCAGATTTGACCACCGTTGGCTTTTCTCACACCCTCCAGAAGTACTGTTAGAAACAACCATCTACTGGCCTGAGCCCGGGAAGTCACCTTCGTGTGACAGGGAGCCTTTCCTGTGGAGGCTAGTCATTGAGAAGAGCTGAAGTCCTGAAGCAGAGCCTTATCTACCTAGAGTCTTCCCCTTGCTGCCTCACACAAAGGGCTGGACATGAAGGGCTTAGCCCTCCTGACATGGAGTTAGCCTTGAGCCCTCCTGACATGGCTTATCTTTCTGAGATCCAGTCTTCTTTCTAAAACTTAGACTTAATACTGTTTTCTTGTTTGTTTCATGTGTGTGTTTCACAGTTTTTTTGTAATATCATCAACATACTACATGATTTTTTTAATTTAAAAAATTTATGCATTATTATAAGAATAGGCATTTTGCCATCATGTATGTCCATGCACCATATGTGGGTGACATGCCCCCAGATACCAGAAGAAGGCTTGGATCCTCTGGATCTGGAATTATAGATGGTTTTGAGCTGCCATGTGGGTACTGGAAACTGAGTGCAGGTCCTCTGGAAGAGCAGCCAGTGTCCTCACCTTCTGAGCCAGCTTTCCAGTCTCACGCCTTTTCAAGTTCCCAATTCAGAAGTCTTTAGTCTGTTCACACGGTTATGCAGTCACCAGTAGAAACTTGGTTCTAGAAGTCTCCATACTCACGTAATGGTCATTCCCCATCCCTTCCCAGCCCACAGCTGAGCCCTTAACAACTAGTAATCGACTTTGTCTCTATAAACCTGACTGTGCTTGGCATTGCCTGTAGGAATCAGGGTATGTGTGGCCTTAAGGCTGGCTTATTTATTTATTTATTTATTTAGCCATCCGGCATGCTGCCTTCTGGGTGCATTGTGTTGTTTTGTGTATCTGTCCTTCCTTCCATCTTATTACCCAAACATCCACACGTACAAACATCTGTTTTCATTTCTCTTGGGTCCATAGCTAGGAGGGGAATTGCTGGGCTGTATAATAATTGAAGATCCACCCAGAGGAAGTGCCAGCCCGCTTCCTAAAGCCATGGCACCGTCTGATGTTCCCACCAGCAGTGCTCAGGAGTTCTGCTCGTCTCTTGCCAGCTCTTGTCATTGTCCGTCTGTTACTGTTGTTGCCTCGTGGCTGTCTTGTTGTGTTCTTTTGTTGTTGATGATGCTGTTGGTTTGGTTTTGTTAGGACACTCTCACTCTCCAGCCCTGGCTGGCCTGGAACTCAGTATGTGGTTCAGTCTGGCCTCAAACTCACAGAGATCCCCCTGCCTCTGCCTCGCAAGTGCAGTGTTAAAGTTAAAGGTGTGAGCTACCACGTCTAGTGCGCTGTAGTTTTGATTTGCTCTCTTTAGTGATGACAGTTTCACCAGACACCTTCTCGTGTCTTTACTGGTCATTTGTTTATCATAAGCTCATTTAGATCCCGTACTCAGTTGAACATTGAGTTATTTTCTTTTAAATTTAAGCTGTAAGAATTCTTGGCTTTAGATGAAAGTCCCTTTTTAGACATGTAGTTTACAGATATTTTCTCTTTTTAATGAATTGTCTTTTCTCTCTGTGGTGTTCTTTAAAGCACAGCCATATTTAATTTTGCAAAAGTTCCGTTTATTGTCCCTTTGATGGCTTGTATTTTTGAGATCATATTTAAGAAGTCAATAGCAACCCCTAAGTCATGAAGACTTACTGCTAAGATGTTTTGAGGAGTCCTATAGTTTGGACTATAGATTGTAGATTTTTGTTGTGTACTGTGAGATAATTTGTATGTACCACAGGAGGTAAGGAAGGGTCCCCTTTCATTCTTTTGCATGGGAATATCCAGTTTTCCAGCCCTTTTGTTGGAAAGACTCTTTAATAATATTATATTACCTTATCACTCCTGCTGTTTTTTAAAGACACAGATATGCATATTGCACTTATGTTTAGAATTTTTTTAAAGATTTTACTTTATGTGCATGTGAGTCTACTTGTATGTATGTGTACCATGTGCATGCCTGGAGTCTGAGAAGGCCATAGATGGTGATAGATCCCCTGGAACTGAATTACAGGCCATTGTGAGCCACCATGTGGGTGCTGGGAATCAAACCCAGGTCCTCTAGAAGAACAGCCAGTGCTTGTAACTGCTGAGCCAACTCTCCAGCCCCTTACTCATGTTAAAATATTCACTGTGATCCTGTTTGTTTTTTCATTTATTGGAAGTTGCTCTATCCAGAAGCACACTCGGTTGTTATCACATAGGAGAGGTTCGGCGGTTTGTCAGTCATACTCCAGCATGGTGCCTGTTTCTGGGAGGGAGGGCTCTGCCTGTGACGCACCTCCAAGAAACTAGGCAGGCAGGGGCTACCACTTCATATAAACAAGCCTTCCCAATCATCCGGGTTGGGGAAATGAGTTGGTGGGTGCATCACTGGCCCTTCTAATTCCTGTCTTTAATGATGCAAGTCATTCTCCCTTTCACTGGCCAAAGAAAATCACATGGTCACATCGAACATCAAAGGATTCCAGCCAGTGCAAAGCATCCCCGAAGACGGCAACCAGAAATGTGAATGGTCTGGCCTTTCTGCTGTGCGCCTGAAACTCATTTTATGGTAGCTTCCAGGCGGCGCTTTTTAAGTGCCTGGAACAGGACAAAATGGGAGCACTTTCAGAGGCTGCAATCCAGGTCTACTGCTGGCCAGCTGACTAGTCTGGAGCAAGTTACCTGCCTTCTTGAAGCCTTTGTCTTATTCTCCGTCCTACTTGCTGAGAATGAGCAGTAATGGATCCGAGAGCCCAGCACAGCAGCGATAGATAACAGGGACCCAGTGAACTGTAGTTCCCTTCTTCCTCATCGGCACTTAGGGTCCCCAGTGAGCAGTGGTTGGGCTAAGATAACAGCAGACTGTATCTGCCCGAGGGACAAAAACTGCACTTGGTCTGGGTCCCACCAACTGGACTAACTCATGAAAGCCTTCTTTTTCCCTGTTCCAGAAACAGACCCAAGCACAACGAAAGCTTGAGTCACACGCATGCCTTACCCTTTCATTTTTTAACTTAGAGGAGAACCAAGTTGGAACAACCAACCACCTGTGGGCCTCTGGTTGGAGCACACTGTCAGAGTTCTGAGTCAGTCACACAAGCATCCAGCTCACCCCAGCTCCACCTGGCTCCCTGTGCCCTGGCCAAGGAGGATTCTTGTTCCTGTGGTTTACTGGTGACTCAGTCGCAGGAAGTGCCTCCTAGGAGACTATGCCATCAGTCGAATAGGAAAAGAACATTCCTACTGCAGAGCCATTATTGCAGGCTGCCTAGACAGAAAGCTTCCACCTGTAGACCGCAGCCTGGACAGGGGAGCTCAACCATGCCTCCTGTACTGCGGCAGCCATCAGCCCCCCCTTGTTTCTCATGCCTTGTGGACATGGGGTTGCTGGAAAGCAAAGGAAAGATCAGTCATACACTCTCTGGGGGCTCTCCCTAGACAGCTGGGATACCTGGGGTGAACTCTGCCCCTTCCTGTAAAACAAAGACAAACCAAAATAAGACAAAGAGCTTTCTCACATGAGGGGCGGGGAGCGCAACCTGGGGATCCCTGTTTCTGCTTCTTAGCTCGGTCTTGGTGCCTGGATGCTCGTCATCATGCATTCCCTGGCATGTTGGAGCGCAGGGCAGATGTGTTTGTCTCATTCACCCAGTTTGGGTATTGTTCATAGTCGATCCAAAGCAATCCAGCAATTAGCTGCAGACACAAAGTGTGCCCAGCTACACTGTGGTTGTCCACAGACATATTAGGGCCACCTTGCTAACCTTTAAGATCTTGATGAATTACACTATACATGTGGAATAATGCACAGGTTATACATACAAACCAAAACTGCTCAGGCCAACACCAGAACATCACTCGAAATTCAGAACTATCCAGCCTCTTACTTCTAGTTACTGCTCAGAATGCCCAAGGTACCCTGATTTAGTTCAGAAAGCAACAATAGCTAACTTCATGGTGCACTCATGATGTGCCTTCCATCACCTAGTAGCAATTGCCCTGCAGATACAAAGAAACAACACAGAGCAGGGTGCATAGGTGAAAAGTGACAGCGTCTGGCTCTGAATTTGGGTAGTCTGTGCTAAAGTTAAAGTGTCCTTAACTACTGCCTGTGCACTGTGTCCCTTAGAGAGAGGCAGTTCCAGAGCGGACAGTGTTGTCGGCATGGTTCTGCCCAGAGGCAGAAAAAGCACTAAGTGTGGTGAGGCTTAAGGCAAGCCTTAGGAATCCACAGAAGTTCCCCTAGCACGTGAAGGGGAGTCGAGAAGTTGTGCGGCTCCTGTGTGGGACCAGAGTAGAGGCTGGTGGACTCTGAGGGACCTAGTGGGAGTGTGACGATGCTGTGGAGTCCTGACTGCCAAAGCAGGCTTCCAAACTGGACTTGCTCATGTTCTGTCTGTGGCCAGACCCCAAGAGAGACTGTCCGCCACCTACTTGCTTTTTGTGCTTTAGAAGCTTGAGCGCAGGGCGTCCTTGACCTGGATTGTAGCCACCGATTCACCTTTGGTTGTTGGAACTTAAGGGCTGTACAAAAGTGTCATTTTCATAGTGCGATTGGGTAGGGCCAAGACGCTCCTACCTTTTTGTATGTAGAGACTTTTTAACCCAGATTAGCAGAAAAGACGTAACATCATCTTTAAAGTTAACGGACAATATAAAGGAAAAACAAACAAAAGATGGCCCTTCAGAAGCATATGTGGGTCACACTTTCTATGTGCAAGGTCTTGGGTGGGTGAGTGAGTGGTTAAGTGGATAACGGTAAGATATAAATGTCTGAGAGAATTAAGGGCCCGTGGCGTCCCCCTGGGATGCCTATGGAGACTGTGTGGGGGACAAAGAGCCTTGAGAGTTCTGTTTAGCTTTGTGGCAGGAGGCAAGAGAATATATTTTGGCGAAGTATCCAAGTGGGTGATTACAGCGCTACAAGTTGGGGACAACCAGGCTGCTTCTGAGTCGGCGGCGGCCCCCTGACTAAGCTAAGGAGCTCTGACCACAGAAATGGGAAGAGCCTTGAACTCCCAAGGGGGTGCAAAGGCACTGTCACAGCCCTGCGGGCCCCACCTAGGCGAGCGCAGAACCCCCTCCCCCGCTCGGTGCATTGCAGACGCCGGGGCCGCAGGGCCCCTGGGAACGGGCTCTCGGGCCCACCCGACGGCGCTGCGCAGCTAGGTGCTGG
>LOJH01000159.1:66856-77713 GCA_001685095.1 Ellobius talpinus | reverse complement strand
CTGAATAAGCACACAGAAACTATATTAATTATAACACTGTTTGGCCTATTAGCTTAGGCATATTCCTACCTAGCTCTTACATCTTAAATTAACTTATTTCTATTAATCTGTGTATCGCCAAAAGGCTGTGGCTTACTGGGAAGGTTCTGGCTACATCTTTCTCCTTTGGCAGCTACATGTCAATTTTCCGACTCTGCCTAATCCCTCTCTATATATCTTTTCCAGCCTGACTATATTCTGCCCTGCCATGGGCCAAAGCAGCTTTATTCATTAGCCAATAAAAGCAACACATATACAGAAGGACACCTTACATCAGATTCATTCAGAGTGGAGAAAACAGCTAGGGCCATTTTTTTCCCCTGTAACAATGAGTAAAAAAACATTCTATTGGTTTTTGTACCATTAAAAGCAATTCCAGTTATAGCATCTGGAACCTACTTATGAGGATTCCCTTTACTTACCCATCCATGCTTAATGTGGTCATCCCACTCATTTCTCTAGGAAGTATTCCTTTAGTAAGCCATACCATGCTTACTGCAAAGGTCCCTTTGATATGAGTGCAGGGGAGCCTATCCAACACCCACCCCCTTTGCTATTCTTATCTCCTCCCCTACACCCATTAATGTACAACAGGCAGCAGGCAGTCTTCCCATCAGTATTTTTTCTGAAGCCTTTTGCTGATTTGTTATGTTTATTACTCTTTGTCCCAAACTCCGCCTCAGCTTTTTATCTGATATTTGACACTTTTCTTCTTGTATGTTATAAGCTCCCTTTTATTACATCTATCCATTTTATTGTATGTTTGAGTTTTTGCTGGCATATGTGTACATGCATCACCATGTGTGTGCTTGGTACCAATGGAGGTCAGAAGAAGGCATGGGAGACTGTGTCAGGGATGCTGTGAACTACAGTGTGGGTGCTCTCAACTGCTGGGCTATCTCTCCACCCCATGCCACAGGGTCCTAAAGGGCAGAAAATATACAGATTACATGCCTTGAAAGTTTCCATGGTGCCTGATGAGTACAAGGGCAGGGGGCACATTAAGTATTATATTTGCTAGGTGAATTTTTGGAAAACTGTGTTTACTCAGAATATTTATAGAGCTACAGAACCTTAAAGACATTTTGGGATGCACCACAAATAGAAAAACAATAATTTCCCACAAATTTTATTTGAGCATTTTCAAAACAACTGATTTTTACTGCTTTGAAAAGGAATAAGTATTCCACAAATAGCGTCAGCACATACTGACACACAGAATGCCAGTCGGCTCCCAGCCCGAGCAGCTCAGAACGCCAAGCAAGTGAAAATGCTACCCTACACAACTGTACACAAACAAGCTAAGTTTATGGATGTGGAGATTCTGAGTTTGAAGGCCAAGGTCTGTGAAAGAATAAGACATGTTTGCTGCCGAAAACCACAGGCCATTTTTAGACAACAAAATCACCAGTGGTTACTCTGAAACTAAGTGCTGTAAATAGTAGGATGTGCACAGCGGAGATGTTGGAGATGCGACACTGGGAGTGTGCTTACTTCGGTCCTTTGAGCGCGCATGTGAGAGCCACTGTCTCAGGTCAGCTTCTGACTCTGCCGAACCTTTGCAAGGTGACAGACTGAGGAGGAAGAGGGCACAGAGCAAAGGAAGGAGTAACAGTGGACAAGGTATGAAGAAGCTGGTGCCAGTGACTAGGGAGGAAATCATCCTTTGCTTCTGGGTCTAAGGTCCTGCACAATCTCAAGATCAGCCTTTATTTTATTTGGTTGGAAAAGTCACTAAGTCTCTGTTAGAAGTCAGTCTCATTCAGAGCCAAGCAGAAAGACGGGAATGCTCATTTATTCTTATTCATGTAAAACAATTATTTAACAACCTCGATTTCCCATTATTAAGTATTTTTGGCCCTATTAGCTGTCCTAGAAATAATTCAAAGTAGATTTTTTTTTAATTTTAAAATGAAACAAGTTCACACCAGTAACACAAAGAGTCTGGAATAAACATCAGCCTAGGAGGGGATGTAGAGCTTCCTTGGATGATTTTTTGGCTGTAAAAAAGAATGTTGCCTCAAAAATCTGTTTTGCATCATCTGAATGCTTGAAACAAGAACACATAATTTTGAAGGAAGAAAAAAAAGGAAAGAAAGGAACCAGTGACTGCACTTAGCCAGAAAGAGCAAAGTTGTATTGTGTTAGAAATAGCTTCCTGTGATATTTTGGTAGGTTTCTGGTTTTTTTCAGCAATCGACGTAATTATGTGGTGCGAAGGGCAGTGTTTATCCACATTACCATTTATATACTGCACACAACAGGGCTGATGAACACGTAGGTCTGTGGCCACATCCCTGACCTCAGTCCCAGGAAGCCCAGCCGAGCTGGTGAGAAACAGTGCAATCTTTAGATGCAAAGCACTGGTCCCAGAGTGCCTCTGTCTGTGTCCGACACACAGCACTTTTTCAGGGCCGCAGACACTGTCTTGTGCAGGAAGGTCAACATGCTGATTCTTTCTCAAGTTACTGACATGATGCAGAGGTGGAGGGTTCTCCCTCCCTTCCCCCCAACACCCTCTGCATCTTTCCCCAGGGCTACTCTGTAAAACTTGGAGTCCTTCCTGGGAAGTAGAGAAAGGACATTATACCTGTAAGAATATTCCAGCTTGGTAAACCACTGCATATATTGAGGAAATTCTAAATGCTCACTTTATACAGAAAGTTCTTTCATGAAAATGACATACTCTGTTTTGTTTTTTTGTTTTTTTAGAAGAATGTCCAAATGCCAAACTGGCACAAGCAAAGTACCAAGCGGCAGTGCTGCTCATTTCAGTCAAAGCAGACACCACATTTTCACTTCCACACAAGTGCTCTACTCTGCTGGCATCCTTGCAGACTGCACACCTGCTCCAGTGGGCTGATGACCAAAGCCCTGTTGCTGTGACGTGGAGTAACAGCGCACCTCACTCATTCAGGCTGAGGACTTTGGCAGTGCCACTCACACAAGCCAAGAGATGTGAAGCAGCATTTTGTGGCATGTGTTTTCTCTGTGCGGCCTTTTATTAAAGCTGTGCTGGCTCCCAGCAACATTATATAGTCTATATAAGCTGATACACTCATAACGAAAAGAACAAGCCAAGCGGTCCCTTAGGAACGTGACTGGCAGGAAGAAATGTAGATACTACGTAGATAAATGACAGCATTTTAGAATCTTGGACTATTTTGTATAAGTCTGCTTTCAAAACTCATCAAATACAAATTTATTATGGCCACTTTGCTCCAAAACTCTACAGGATTAAACGTAGCATTGCTGCAGACATTTCTTTCCATATGTAACCCTCACCTAATAGCAAATTCTCTAAATAAACAGACTGCGAAGATGTCAGTCCAGCTTGCTGGACATGAGCTACAGATCCCACAAAGCTGTTCCCTTCTGACAAAAAGGGCAATGATTCTGCCATAGCATACAAGTCGATGCAGAAGTTAGAGGAATAAATACTTGGCCCATGAGATGTGGTCAACACACAGCCTGAGTGGCTCATTTCACTATTTCTCACAACTGAAATGCAGAAAAGAGCAAGGCGAGCAAGCCGGCATCAGGCAAGGGAGCTGCCACTCTAGTCGGTACAGCAGCCATGGCCAGGGGATGACGCTTGGGGCTCAGCCCAACATTCTTTCGTAAGTGAGCCTAGGCCATACATTACCTTGGGAATGAAAGTCATTTGGGTGCATTTGGTTTTCTCTTTTCCTCTCCTGTTCTTCCTCACTCTTAAGTATGAAGTCTTAAGCGGACTAGGAAAAAAAATCTAAATGTGTTCTCACTACTACGTTCTATCACCCAGCATCCGATTCTCCGGTTGATCTTCAGTTACAATAGCCGACAGTGTGACAGCATTTTGGTAGCAGCAGCAAAGGCATGTATGATAGTAAAGTAATATTAATGAGAGTGATGATGATGATGATGATGAGGTAAGCAGGACCAACCACGGCAAGGATATATGCGCTTCTGTCTATTCTGAGCCCATGCTGACTGGTACGTTCTTTAGATACACTGTGAACTGTGGGCAAATGGTTTTCTCACACTTTAGTGCACCTGCCTCCCTAATAGCTCAATGTGAACTTTGATACAGCATGCTTTACAAGACGGGAGAAGACAGGAAGGCAAGAGTACATTATATGTGACTGCCATATGACAAGGCAACTTTGGGTATGATGAAAGGGGAAAAGAAGCTATTCTGTCAGCAAGAGAAAGTACGGCCAGTATGCACCCATATGGCTCGTCTGTCACTTTAAGAGCCGAAATAGGAAAAGCTGTACCTTTTTTGTACTTCTGTTCATTCTTTTCAACTCATTCTAAGTTGCCCCCCGGGAGTTAGCCCTCCACCAAAGTCTCTTTCAGCACACAACTGGCTCTCTCTATGGAGCATGCCCACCCCTGCTCTGCTCTAACACTGCCTTCTTTGTGCTAGCCTGGTGAACTGACCAGCCAGACAGCACAATGGCCACAATTACTAAATTACACTGCCTGTCACTGCCTTTTGTGTCACACCTATAACAGGTGCCATTACCATGGTAGGCAAATTGTGATAATCCATTCACAGCATCCACAGCCCTAATAATGTATTTTTTTATTTTACATAATCTGTGTGAATGCCACAAGGCATCTGAATAGTTAGTAAACACATAGGCCTGAAAGACTGAGCCCCATGGAATGCAGCCACCAACAAAGGCACACAGGACAACAGACCTGAATGCAACCATGGCCCTGATAAAGCAGACACACACACAAATATATCCAGTGGAGAAATGGCCTACAGACTTCAGAGTTTCCTAAAACAAGCCTAGGAACCTGAGAGAGTATACACCAATCTGGTATTATCAATCTGAAATTGGTCTCTGTGCTTAAAACTGCACATGGCAGGTAGGGGAGTAAAGCCATACCATCTCTGCTATTATCAATGAGCAGTGCCACAGAGCCCAAGAGAATGCCGAGACCCGAGATGGCCACTGACCATGCTCCTGACAGCACTGCAGGTCCTTCCGTGCTTCCCTTTTGCTCTTTATCTCTGAAAGACGTGCATGCAGGCTCAGCTCCACTACTCAAGCTTCCTACTTGCCAAAGCCACTATGTTTTCCCTGCTAGAATATTCTCTGGTCTTCTGAAGCAGTTAGTTACTCTAGCTGCCTCTTTCTCTTTGACTTCCGTGATGGAACACCTCTGGGTTGCCCTCCACATCATGTGGCACTGAAGGTCTTGGGTTACTCTGGGGAGTATAAGTATGCCTCCACAGGGCGGCACCGAAGCCCCACTTTCTGTGCGGTATGAATAATTTTCTTTCCTGTCTGCTTTATTTAATCTAACCTTGACAGTGACTAGGTGCTTTCCCCTTTTATTCTATACTACATTGAAACAGGCTGCCAATTAATTTGTGGCACAATGCTTTCTTACTACTTAAACTTTTAATCCTAAACATGCAAAGATCTCTTCCAACTCAACTCACTTAGAGAGATTTTATCCTGGCACGTGCAAGAAAGGGAAGACAGCAAAACAAACGAGCTGAGTCACTCGTGAAAGACTCTCACACATCAGTGGTCTACACGGCGGAACTCGTGTTCTTCATCAATGTCCCCGACTCCGCAACCACATGGCTCATATCCGACAAGTTGTCACCGCTACAGTTTAGCCATCACGGTCCACCAGATGCCAATGAGTAAAACGCACCTTAATTTCAGAAATGTTAAATTGTGAAAGGAATCTATCTCAAGTCATAAACACAGTAATTCTGCATTTCTTTTATTGGGTACGTGAAAGCTATATGCACCACATCAAACTCAAGATTTCAAAGACATTATTTAGAAAGAGATTATACTGTTAAAAACATGATATTTAGCATAGTTTAAAACTTTTATTCAATAATAAGTTTCATTCAAACATGGCAAAAAACATTCACGTGATTAATATTGGATCCATTCATTCGTACTGCTGTGGATTAAACCCAGGGTCTTGGCTACGTTAGGGAGTCCTCTCCCACCGAGCCACACACGTAGCCCAGAATGCATGTGTTTAAACTTGGCTACGTTAGGGAGTCCTCTCCCGCCGAGCCACACACATAGCCCAGAATGCATGTGTTTAAATCATCATTGCTCAAAGAATGATTTATATCTGTGGATCCAGGCACCACCTCATTCTCACAGCTCAGTCGCAAACTTCTACTCTGCCGGCTCAGTGACATTGCATGGCCACTCTGTCAGTACCTTAAATGAGACACCTTTTCCAAAACTATCCTTTACTACCTGCCAATCACATCCTTTTCTCAACAAGAAACCCCGAAGCACCCCATCTCCCTTCCTGCACTGTGCATGCCCCCATCTCTTCCTCATGCTGAGATAGAAAGTCTTTGTTCATTTTCTTCAGTGGTGTCGCTGGTGACTGTCTCTTTCCTTCATTCCTGCTTTCACAACCCTAATTTAAACTTTACTTCTTTCCAGTTTTTTAAAAAATTATTCATTTCATTTTTATGTCTGTGAGTGTGTGCATGGATGTATGTATGAGTACCACATGTGTGCTGAGTGCCTGTGGAGGTCAGAAGGGTGTGCTGGATTACCTAAAACTAGAGTTACAGATGGCTGTGAACCACTGTGTGCATGTCTGGTATTGAACCCAGGTCCTCTGCAAGAACGACAAGTATCTTAACAGCTGAGCTATCTCTCCAGCACCAAGCCTCATTTCAATGATCTGCTGCAGTGTCCTAACAGACTTTCCTTAGACTCGTCTCTTCTGAGTGACCTAGGGCTAGCACCCTGACTCTTCCGAAGTAAGCCATCAGCTGGTCAAGCCCTTGGCTTAAAAAGGCTCAAATATAACAATAAGAAAGATATACTTATGCCAGACCTAGAGGCACAGGCCTATAATCATAGTTACTTCAGAGGCTGAGGCAGGATATCATAAATTCAAGGGCAACCTGGGCAACTTAGTGAGACCCAGATCCAAAATAAACAGAAAGAGCTGCAGGTGTGGCAAGGTAAGGGCGGCACAGCGCTTGCCGGTGCAAAGCTCTGGGTCCAATCTCTAGCAAAACACACACATGTACCACACACGCACCAGACACACACCACACATGCACCAGATACCAGACACCATACACATACACACCACACATGCACCAGACACCACACATGCACACACACACACCACACACACCACACACGCACCAGACACCACACATGCACCAGATACCAGACACCACACACACACACCCCACACAGACACAGCACACAAACATGTACCACACAGACACCACTCCCACACACTACATTTTCTTGCCAACTTTTTTCTGTGTGTCTATGATATCTATGAGGAAACACAGACTCCAGACTCCTCATCTGAATGCAGAAGGAGAAAGAACAGAAGGAAAAGGCAAGTGGATTTGGGGGTCTAGTGGTCTTTCCCCAGCATAGGGCCCTCTTGCCATGCTAGCTGACTGGAGGGCAGTGTGGCTGATTCAGCCACCAACATATCACCATCCTAGGTCTAACTTTAAAACACAATTCTTAGGAAACTGTAATAAAAATCTATCGTTCCCCCAGCTTCTTTCCTATGCTTCTGCGGGGACACTGTTCTAGGGTGCAGGCTCTCGTCTCACTCTATGTTCATGCACCCTCAGTTAAAGCTATGACAATGATTTTTCACTTGCTGTGCATGTGTGTTCAATGCTGGCATCACAGGAGAGGGCCTCCCCGGGCACCTTTTCTTAAATCCAGACTAGCTCACAGTACTTGTTAGCTCCTGCTTACCAGTGACCGTCTGGTGGCACGAAACCCCGTTCATGCTAATGCTCGATAGTTAGGTACTTGGGGAACTGAAATGGCTTACCTCACTCATGTTTTCATACAGGTCAAGAATACATCCTAACATTTTATTCATTTCAAAGATGAAATACTGTTATAGTTTGAATGTCTATGACCTCCCTAAATCCATTCAGAGGTAGTCAAGAAAGTGAGGGTTTTTTAAATGAGGTTTGTGATGAGGAGGAGAGATTGAATCTTGCCCCTCATCGTAGGGACATGAGGAAAGGTGGTGATCTGCAGGCCGAGGAAGGGATCATTCAATTGAACCGAATCTTCCAGTACCTTGGACCTTGGACTTTAGCAAGCTCTGGAACTGTGGGACGTGTGTTGTTTCGGCCACGCAGACCATACTTTGTTCTAGTAGCCATGCGGAGGCACTGACTGTATGGACCTCACCTGCAGCATTCACAGCATGCTGTAATTCAGTAACATTCTTAGCATCCATCTCTTCCCTGTCAGAAAACACATGCCATGAACTGAGCTAAAGCTAACACAAACTACATACAGACCGGGACCTTGTGGATAGATTGTAAAATGAATTTAGAAATTGAGACTAGTTAAAAAAATATGTGATTAGAACATATTAGCATAATTGGAAAGAATAAATGCCGTCTTAGGAAATTTTTCCCTTCATCATTGTGCCCTTATTTATGTTTTGACAAGGACTTTCCATGTGCATAGTCCAGTGTCCTGTGTGCAGACGAGAGAAAACTTCCTCATTTAGGGACCTAAAAACACCCTAAGTTTTAACTTTCTGATTATGAAAATCATAACTCAGTCATTTTATTACCCATTACAAATGATATGGAGTAGTACCTTTTAATCAACATTTATCCCACAATAACTATCATGACACTTTAACACTTATTCTAAGAAGATATAAGTGTAAATTTAAACGCAATTTCAACCTCTATTGTGAATTTGTAAAGATTTACTTCAGATTCTAACATATTAATTTGGGAAGTACACAGCTCCAAGGTGCTGCACAGAGCACTGTTCTCATGGTGCACTCCAAACTGACGTGAAGACTGAGGACCTGCTGCCCTGGGGACAGGAGCCAGGAAGAGCGGGAGCCTCAGAGCAGCCTGGACTAATCACGACCCTGACTCAAACAGCAAAGGGAGGTAGAAGGGGTGTGGGGGTGCTGGTAGGGGGCAGCAAAACAATGAGTGCTCCCTCACCAACAAAAGAATGTGTCTGGGGACATGGCGGCTTCACGGTGGAGTGCTTGTCCAGCACGTGCCAGCCCTGGTCGCTAGTCCAGCCAAACATATAACTGAGTGTTGTCCTCCAGCTTTATCATAAAGAAAAGTAATTAACTTCTGTAATTAATTCTAATGTAAACGAAGATGGTATGGATTCAACTGGACCATAGGACAAAGGTGACGTTTCCCTACATGGCACACACAGCAGGGACTGAGAGCAAATACACCTTTTTGTAGGCAGAAGAGGGATAGGAACAAACATTCGCTAAGGAAGCAGAAAACTGCTGTGGGTCTGGCCAGCACCAAATGCACTCTGGCAAAAAGGATAGATACTGTGACATTTAAACACACATGGAGGAAACCAGGATTCGTATGTCTACTAAGACATCAGCAAGGTTATAATAAAGAGACCCATAAATTAGCTCCATCTATTAGGAAGTCAGAAATGCAAAAGGAGTTGCAGGAACACAACCTAACTTCCGCTGCCTCTCAGTCCCAGGGAAAGATACCGTCGTCAGGTGAGAAAAAGCAGAGATTCAATCACTTACTCTACAGACATTTCTGTAGTGCTGATCGTCAGCGCCAGAGTGCGATCCAGTGGTGGGCAAAGCACACAAGGCCCATGCTGAAGCCAGAACAACGGTGACGTAGGGTCTCCATCCTCGACGGCTACTGACTGGCTGTGTGACCATGGATAAGTCACATGATACACCAGCCTCTATTATATCATCTGTGAGAATGGCATGGCTGAAACTAACCATTTCAAAGAGAAAATGCAGACACCAAGGTTCAGTAGTAGGAACCGTCATTCAACTGACCCAAGCAATTCAGGCAGAGTCTTCTACTAGCTAAGTGGAACTCACTTAGGATTTTCCTCCATATATTGGAGAATTTATATGATTATTAGGTCAGGATGCTGAAGTTTTATCTAACCCAATACAATTCTTTTCTTTCTTTTTTTTAAAGAGATTTATTTATTTTATTTTATTTACAGCTATTTTGCCTGCATGTACAGATATGTGTACCACATGCAGGCCTGGTGAGATGGATCCCTCGGAACAGGAATTACAGACAGTCATGAGCTGCCATGTGGGTACTGAAACTGAACCTGTTTCCTCTAGAGGAGCAGCCCGTGATCTTCATCACTGAGTCATCTTTCCAGCCCACCCCTAGTATAATTCTTAATATGATACTGATTTAATTCTGAATTCTTCATTGGATTCTATGTATTACCCTGTAATAAGTATAGTACTTGCAACTCAACAAATTCCACCCATCACTTAGAATGCAACACATGCTTTAAACAATAACCACACAGACAAGGTCTCATTGGACTGATGTCACTGATGAGGAAAAAGAATGGTTATGTGACTACCCCAAAGGTACAGAGCTCTTGATGGTAAAACGTGGAAAGCTAAGCTAAGCTCTATTTGACGGCAGCCCCTAGCCTTCACTAGGTTTCTGACAACTTTTTGCTGAACTAGGAAAGAATGACCAAGATTGCTACGGCTTTCGAGTGACTCTCGAAATCTGGTCGATAGATGGACGTTGTGACAATATTTGAAAATAAAACAGCAATTACTCTCGGGATGTGCCTCACCTGACTGCTTGCCTAGCACCCATGAAGTCCTAAGTTCAATCCCCAGAATCACATAAGGCAGGCATGCTGGGAAGCAAGTCTGTATCCCACCACTCAGGAGGAGACACTGGAAGGTCAGAAGTTCCAGGTCACTACAGTGTTTAAGGGCAGCCTGGGACACACGAGACATTGTCTCATCTCTCTCTCTCTCTCTCTCTCTCTCTCTCTCTCTCTCTCTCTCTCT
>LOJH01000159.1:49706-66764 GCA_001685095.1 Ellobius talpinus | reverse complement strand
TCTCTCTCTCTCTCTCTCTCACACACACACACACACACACACACACACACTCTATAATATGTTTTTATTAAAAGTTAATCACTTCTTCTGAGATATGAATGTTGCTCAATTTGTAGCACTGAAATACTCTTTCCTTTATAAATGGCAACACTTACACACTCTTTTAATCCCAGAACTCGGAAGGCAGAGGCAGCAGGTCTCTGTGAGTTGCAGGCCAGTCAGGGATACTAAGTAAGATCCCGTCTCAAAAACAAACAAAGAAACAAACAGCCCCCAAGCAGACCACAGGAATTAGGAGATGTGGGGTCTCCCTGTGATCTTCATCTGCTTATAGGAGCAATAAACAGCTAACCACCAGGTGCCATGCCTCATATTTATCTGATGTGAATTTTTTTTAACTTGTTTTTGAAACTCAAGTATCTGCAAGAAATGATTTAAAGTGTAAAATCATACTATAATTTACTTAGAGAAACATAATTAAAAGTACAGTACTTGCCGGGAACCTGCAGAGATTCACAGAAATGAATGTGTACATGTAGGAAAAGAAGCCAAGCAATCAAGCAGGGATGTTCTCACTCCCAAGGGCCCAGTGACCATTATAAACATGGAGAACACTCCTCACAGAAGCCAACGGCAGCAGGTGGCATTTGTCTATCCCTTCATCCCTTTCCTTTCTTTCCTCTTTTCTCTCTTTTTTGTTTCTTTTAAAATTTCTGAGCCACGGTCTTCCTATACTGCTTGGGTAACGTTGCAATCTCACCGCGTTAACCTCCTCAGTGATGGGACAAGTACACACTGCCCACCTGCTCTCTACTTCATTTTTAAGTGACGGAAATCTATTCCAAATTAGTGAAAGAAAATCTAAAGTTGGGGGAGAGATATAGATTATTGGTTAATAATATGCAATATGACTGGTCAGTTGGTCTAAAGGGCCTTTTAGCAACTAGATTTTGGATACATCCCACCTGACATCCAAATTCTATTACTGAACTGGCTAGAAAATATGGGGAATCTTCAGGAAAACTAGAGAAAGCCACATAGATAGCTCGGTGAGAAACGCACCCTGATCTGTCTGTACCTCCCCCAAGTTAAGAAGCACAGAAGCTCCATAAATCTCTTCTGCAATCCGTGTCACCTTTCTTTGGGGGTAGGGAAGGAGAGGTCAAAATCCTCACCCATTGTGCAAATATCAAGTTCTCTGATGTCTAATACTGAAAGCTAGCAGGAGGCCATTGTTTGGTATTTTCCCAATGACACACCCCATGTAGCATCCAGAATTGCAGGGCCATGGAGTGTAGGGAACTCAGGAGGAAAAGGGAGATAAAGGCAATCCAAGGTGCCTGGTCTACTGTGTGTTACAGGACAGATTGCACACAAGAACATACACACAGGTACAGAGCATGAAGCTAGGACCATGGGCATGATTTGCTCTTGGGGCCATGAGCTTTGCACTGAATGTGGGTTCCAATCATACCTGTTGGGCTAGTACACTTGTCTAAAACATCAGCGCTTTTGGCAAGGGGTATGCTCCTTCAGGCCTAGGGTCATTTCTACCATTTGTGTGGCTCTCGTACCATTGGGATCTGTCATCCCTGAATAAATCAGAAGCACTATTGGTGTTGAAAAGCAAGTCACTGGTCTCATATCATGGTGAAATGGAGTATTTTAATTTAAAAATCAAATATTCATTTATGTGCCACCAAAACACATTTTATTGCCTCCTTAAATAATGGATACCATTTCCATTTTTTTATTGACATAAAGTTACTTTGACAAATGGACATCACTGCATTGTTTACAATTAGTAGCTCTTCCTTTAATGACAATTTTCTTATTGGGAAGTCATCTCCTTTACCTCTTCTGCTCAACATTGAGAGATAAAATTAGCAAACAAGTACAAGACTGCAGAAACAAAACCCTTTCAGGGATTTAAACGTGGAGATACTATCAACAGCACCCAACACCATTTCCACCCTCCATTCTGAGCTTATCAGGTTCACAACAATTCCCGCATTGTCTTCCTTTTGTTAACAATGGCTGGAGAGACAGGAGCTTTCCTGGAGCCACACAGGCAGTGACCCCACAGCTAATTCCCCCCCCCCAGCCTTCTTACACTGCAGGGTTTCCTTATGAGCACTTTTAGGGCATCTGTGGATATCTGTCCGGGACTGGTGCTGTCTGTCATAGAGAAACGAGCTGCTTATGATAGATGCTGACCGCATCAAATACTTCCAGTTTTTCCTTTAAAGTTTAAATTTGGAGGGAATACGTGGGATAGATAGAAGATAGTTTTATGAGCTTGGGACGAACAAAGCAGAAGGGGGCCTGAGACGCCCCAGTCTCTCCTATCTGCCCCTTATGGGATTTTGAATAAGCCACTTGGTCTCTCAACTTCAATTTCCTCATTGTGAAATAAAGATAAATATCCAGATAACTCAAATAGAATAGCAGGTATCAGCTCAAAGAAGTGCCCAGCAAACACTCGCTGAATCTGTTCTGGGTTGTGTTACCTGGAAAGGTGAGGATAACAGAACTCAAAAGGTTGTTTCGGGCAGGAAATGATATGTGTGAATTCCTTTTAAATTTATTAATATTTAATTTATTTATTGTGTTGTGAGAGTGTAGTATATGTGCACGTGTGTGTGCCTTCATGTATGTGTATGCGTGCAATGCTAGAGGAATAAGTCAGGTGTCCTGCACTATCCCCTCCGTGCCTCTCCTTTGAGACGGGGTCTCCCAATGAAACTGGGACTCCACTGGTGGCCAGCAAGTCCAGAGATCCTCCTGTCTCTGCTCTCCCAGCCCTGGCACCGGCCATGCCTGCCTTCTGTATAGGTGCTGGGGATTTGAAATCAGTTTCTCATGTTTGCATAGCAAATGCTCTTATCTGATGAGCTACCTGCCCAGCTCTAATGTGTAAGTTCCCACAACACAGGACCCACTCAGTGTATGCTGTTATGACTGTTAGAATTGTTCCATTTTCATTCTTACCAGAGTTCTTCTAGGGAGAATGTGCAAAAATAGAACAGTGATAAAAAGCTGAAAAATAGTTGATTTCTTTTGACCCAGAAAGTGGATTGAATGTCCTAGACAGCGAACCTCAGTGTTGAAGTGCTTGTCTGGTGTGCCCAACTCCACTTGGGTCTAACCGCATCACTCAAAACATGGATCCAGCGAACAACAGACTGTGCAACTGGCATCTCAGTTCCCCCAGAGAAATGAACTTCTTTGACATTTAAGCATTGGTTTTCCCTCATTAAAGAAACAACTTTAAAAACTGTCCTGTGTCAAAATGTGTCCAATATCCATCGAGCTTCAGTGGATCACATTTTATACTAATCCACCAACTGAAAATCAGAATCTCCAGGCAGGGCAGGTTCCAGGCTCAGTCCTTAGCATTCCTTTCCCACCGGGATGCCAACAGGAAGTTTCCTTCCTTAAGTTTTCCATAGGAAACTTACTTTGGCTTTTGCTTTTGCTTATGCAATGGGGGAAAAATAAAGCTTTTGAGTGACTTTAAATGTGCAACCTTCAGGCAGCCGTTGATGTCTGAACAAGTCTCTCTCCCGTCCTGAGTCAGCAAACACACTCTGCTAAGGTCCCAGGCCTGTCCTGCTTTCATTCTTCACAAAAGGTGATTATGTATTTGAATATGAGGCTCTCGGGGGCAACATTTCTGATTACATTTGAAAGGGGAGCAACAAATTTAAGACAATAAGCCATCTAACTGTGTGGGATACCACATTGTGGGCGTCTACAGAAGTGACCCCCTTATGTTGAGTGTCTGAGACACTCTACAGAGTAGATATTTCTCAACAAACAGACAGGCACAGCGGGTTTCAGAATGTGGGTTCTTCCAGGTCTTACTGCTTCAGAGGTAAAAGCAACATCGCCCTTTCCCACAAGTCACTGCTTAGAGAGGAAAAGACCCAGACCACTCAGCCAGAGAGACTGATCCGGTCCCCTTGAGTTGGGACACAGAAGCTAAGTTTGCAGTAACCCAGCATGTGCAGGCTTTGATCCTCTCTCAGGGCCACGCTCTCAGCAGCATCACCGTGCGGCCTTCCCAGCTGTCCCCAGACACCTGCTATGTTTGGGAGTCTCATTCTCAAGAATGTACAGAGATCTGGCAACAGTGGTAAAGATGGCTCCTGTCTTTCCAGCCCACTCTGTGGAGAGGCAAACACACCTCAGTCTTTTAAAAGGAGGCACAGCTTAACTTTCAGCTCTGCTTTCCAAGTAGATGCCAAGTAGGATAATGAAACACTCTGGCACTCGACGATGAAGATGGAGGAGATGTGACTTCAGACAGTCCTTTGAGACTGAGAATTTGACCTCCACTGGCCTTGATGTTCTGATTCCTCAAAATGGGGACAGCAGCAGCGACCCTCGAAGATAATTAATTATGAGGGACAAATGAGTTCTATGAGTCGACCACAGAAGCCACTAAATGGCCGTTCCCTTTCATAGTAATCTATTTGGGTTTCTAGAAAATGCATAGTCAATCATCGGGTTGCACATCTTGAGTGGGTCTCTTCTATGGAAGAGAGGCACAGAGATGGACAAGGAAGGGATAGAATGTACGAGGCAAAACACGAAGCCTTCAAATCCCCAAACTAAGTGAACAGTATAAGTAAGTACAGTGTGATCATTTCCATGACTTTTCAGAGGAAGAGCACAAACCCAGAGCTGATAACTTTTAACTGCTGGGTGACTGCTATAGGCCACAAGTGGCGATCGGGTTTGAAACTCTCCGACCTCTCCAAGGGGAATCGCTTGTCATCCGTTCTAGAAAATGCCCTTTCACTGCACATATGGAACGCAGTTCTGCTATAAGAAAAGCAGACCGAATCACATCTTGGCATACATAATTCCTTGTGGGGCTTGTCAATGTGGCGCTAATATTTGAGACCACACACTTCCCCCTCTGTACCCACAGCATAGATAGACAGAATACTTCTCTACATGTATTTTCAGCATCTATGAAAAATACCCTGGGCTTTGAAACGGATTCTAAGTTCATTTTAAGAAAGATGATTAAAAAACATTATTTTCAAATATCGAAAATCCACCTATTCATTTTGAGATTTGGTAACATATAAATACCAACCTGGCACTGCCTACTACAGATTATTTCCCATATAAACACCAATTCTTTTCTGTATATTTCTCTTTAATCAAAGCAGTCTTTTCACAAAGTTCTACATAATCCAGGGTCATTTCCAGAGACAGTTCACCAATCCTTGGGGAAAACCTGTGCTATAAATCAGTGATGACTATTGAATTGGCTAAGTCATCAACACAGATACTTTTTACAGTCTCCCATATCACATAAGACAGACTCCAAAGATTTAATAAATCATAGTCTGACAGTGTCTATTATCCAAGATGGTAGAGTCTTAGATAATAGTTTTGAGTACAAGAAAATAAAATCACCTTGTCTCCCCCAAAGTAACAGTATTGATGCTCTGGTATCAATTCCTTAATATCGGGAAAAGATTTGATTATAAAATATACTAAGAAGAATTGTTAGCCTATGATCTACATTGCAAACTGCTCTGCTCTAATGTGGTTGTTTGAAATCATAGACACAAACATCATGAACAATACATTTCCACATATTATTTTTGTAGTAAAACAAGACCTGCCATCATTTACATGAATTCATAAAAATTGGATTCCCTCCCAACAGCTCACACTTTATGAAGCAAATTGTGCTATAACATTGGAAGAGACGGTACAAGCTATAAAATGGAGCTATGTCTACTATGATCTACTACAAGGAATGACTTTATTGGTTCTTAGGAACATTTAAAAATGATAAATTGAGGTATATTACAAGCCAGGGCGAATCAGCCTCCATCTAAGCACTGGGGAAAACGTTCCCATCATGTTCCCACCTGACAGATACTCTCTACAGCCTGTCCCCCTGAGGAGCTGCACGGGCAATGACAGGTGCTCAGGAGGTGGATTGTAGGACTGAGGCAAGCAAAGGCTGGCGCCCAGGAAATCCAGGCACAGCCACATGTGCCAGCAGTACTTGTGGAATTCTTGCCATGAGATAATCGTCAACCTCATGGTCACATTTTCGAGCACGACTTCCACTAGCACCACACAGACACGGCTCACACTTCACAGTGAACAACACAAAAGTGTACAAAGTTTATTTATACAAAGGAACGACTCCAGAGCACTGTTCAGAATCTGCCAGTTTACAAGACGTACAGATCAAAGAATAGCATTTAAATCTACACACACACTTGAATTTGCTTTTACATTTAACAAAAATATCTATTACTCTTAAAAATTGCTTTCCAAAATATAAAACCCAAGAAACATTAGAAGTGAAATGTAGTTGAAATGTTACTTATATCTATTCTTTTAATTGATGCTTGAATCAACAAATGCAATACAGATATTACAGATTTCCCTGTTAGCTGCACTTACGGAAATAAAAGAAGAAAATATAATATGTAACAGCAATAGAAAACCAGTTCTTCCTAATATTTGTTTCAAATTTTGCATTAGGAATGAAAAAACATTTGACCTCAGAAAATTTTTGTGCAGATACGTTAAGTAGATTTTAATATAAAATTTCTAAGTATATATTTATGTTAATTATATTTGAAAATTTAAAGTTATTGTACTATTATACTTTAAAGTTAAATAATCTTCAAAAATAAAAATAACTTCAGATATTTAAATTACAAACCTTTTTGAAGAGCTAAGTTTTTAAAATGCATTTACTGGTATCTTTAGAAAATAATAATAAAAATGTAATGTGTTCTTGAAAGTATGAATTTTAAATTCTTAAAAAGTATCTCAAAATATACTGTCTTGCTATAGTAATTAGAATAATGCACATTGGAAATGACAGTCATCGTCCCTCAGTGTGCCACAGGCCGCACAGGGACTACTTTGTTGACTGGTGGCTCAATGGCGCAGCCTACGTGTGGAGAAGTGTAACAACAGGAACAGCGTACACTGCGGGGCCCCCAAGCTCCAACTGGGGGCTGGAAAGGAGACTGTGGTTTTGGACACCTCACAGGCGTTTGCACCTTCTACTGCACCGTGACTTCCACTGCTATTTCTAGAACTATTTGAAATAAGTGAAAGTAAAGATTAATAAAAATCTAGAAATAAAAAATTACTCCTTTTTCTGGATGGCCTCTGAATAAAATGGACATTCTTTGCCCTCCACTTCAACAGAGATACACAGAAAAACAAACAAACAAACTAAAGAAGCATGGTGTTGTCTGGCTGGTATTCTTTAATAGTTTATGTGTGTGAGGTTAACACGACATTGGCGCTTGTGATTCCCTTCAGGCAGTACTTTCCTCAAAAGTGCCCATCATACCACACTTCCCAATCTAGTCATGAACTCGCTCCGATTTAACAACTTACTTGGCTGATTAAGCAGGCAGCCCCTGCTGGTTTACAGTACAGGTGACAGGAGGGCTACCCAGAATCTGTTCTGCTATCTCAGGTATGAACTCGGTAAGTCCATTAGCTTTCCTGAGCTCTTCTCATTTCTATCCAGCATGGCTCTCCCATGAAGTATGTTGGCCTGTTTCAGTCTCAGGCAGTATAGACTTTCACCTCCTACAGCCTTCTCAAATATATAAATATACATGTTTGAAGTATTAAACAAGCCAATTTTCACAAAATATATTTACAGACACCCACTATTAATATTATAGTAAGGAAAACACAACTCAATTAAACAAGTTTTTTTAAGTGGGCACTGAAAGCCACCACTCTAGAGTATGCAATTCCCTTTCTTTTTATTTATTTATTTTGATCTCTTTTAAAAAGCTAGGAGCCACCAGGAAGACTTCACCACGGAGCCCCAGCTTTTCTCCTGTTGTGCAGTGCTGACTGCTAATTCTAACATGGAAAAGAGCCCTGTGATTAAGATTTGAGCTCATTCCTCTTCACCGTCATTATAAAAAGGGGTGACCCTGTAAATTTACTCAAGCTGTTTAAACACAGACACTCAGACAGGCTATGTTACAGAGCGAGGGCAATCAGGAAAGCATCCTTATGGAGCTACAGCTTAACGGTTTCAACCTCCCAATACGAAGGTTTTTTAAAACTGCTTCAATCATGCAGTAGAGGTCTCCTTGATGTGACACCGACTCCAGAAAACAAGCTCGCGGAGGAAACAAGGATAACGTGCCGAGCAGCAGGCTCCGCAGCTCACCACCACTGCGTGCATCTCCTCTGCTGCTTTGCTAGGAATCAACGAATGCTGAACAAAACTAAAACGAAAGTGACTGAAATGCTTGGCTACTTCTTCATGGTCTAATTCTAGAAGCTCTTTTCACTCTGGAGAGCCGTGGCTACACCTGTTTATTCTCTCTTCTCGCGAGGTCAGATTTGTGATTAAGAATGTTCGTGAACTACTCTCACGATGAACTTGGGATTTATTCTATTACTTCATGAGCCACAGTTTTTATTTTCTCAACATTTCAGTCGGCATTTTAACCTCCTTGGTGTTTCAAAATAAACCTGATGCTCTCGTGCTCTTTAAAATATTATGAAAGACTCCAAAGCTCCATGCGAATGTGGGAGTTGAGCTGACGCCGCACATTGCGCACGGAAAGCAGTCATGCTGGCCTAACCCGCTCACTCGCTCACTCTCAGGTAGAATGGTCAGCCCAAGTCTGAAGATCATGCTGCTTTGAAACAGAGCTATGGGTTTTCTAAGAACAACCCCTTGGGACAAATTAAAATTAAATTTACTAGTAAGTCAGCCTTCAGTAATTTCTCAACTTAACTGTAAAAACATATGGGGGCTAATTTGACATTAATAAATTAGAGACAGTCTTTCATTGTTGGTCTCCAACACAATTGTCAATGACACTATTTTCTGTTTGCATTTTCTCAGGCGTGTTAATGTATCTGTATCCTTGTTTAGGCTCACAAGTGCGCGGCTAATGTAAACATGGCCAGTGAAAAACAAGTGCAATGAGCGGACCTATGGAAAGGCCAAGTATGCAATGAGGCTGCAGCCCTGAAAGGCTAGAGATTTTTTTATATATATGATAAATGAATTACTCTTTTAAAAAATTCTCAAAATTCTTTGTTTTACACACAAAGCCCATAAAGGGGGAAGGCGGTGTGGAAGCTGAACTTCGAGCTACATGGGCTTTAGTCTTTCTTTGTGGCCTTGACTAGGGATTGTACCTTAGCTACCGTAGTTCAAGCGTAAAAATACTTTGTCTGCAATACTATATACCGTTGCTAGTGACCCTCTAAATCCTTGAACCAACTGTGTCTTCTGGTGTCACAGAAGATAATGCCAATTTATTGCAATGTGTGGCTTTTTTTTAACTGATTAAAATTAAGCCGTAAGCACGTGACAATGGAATTAGCACATTTAGAGAATCTGCTTTCCCACATCCCATTTTGCGCCAGTGCGGCTGGTCCCTGCATGTCTACGCGGGTGCAATTTTAATGACTTTACTGTGTTTTGATGTTCTTAGGAAAAAAGCACGGCTTGGTGTTTGTGGAGAAGGTAGATACGGCGGCTGAAGAGCTGTGATGGGGACATGGTGACATCGGCTCTGCTTTCCGATAGGATCGGTGTCATTTTCCTCTCAGCGATAAGACGCCTCCACTGACAGTGGCTGATTAGGGGAAATTTTATTATAAAATTCACTTTTATCGAATAAGGATAGAGTGATAATGGTTCAGCCTCGGGGAAGGAACAGGGACACATTTCCCTCTCTTCAAATCTCACCTTTCCCCTCTTCTCGCTTTCTCTCTTTAGAAGAAGGATGATTCCATTTTAGTTATTATTAATGGCATAAGAGAAGCCCCAACAACATGTGATTGTTAGGATAAAACTACCCGAATCAAGAGGTGCTTAGATGTTGTTATAAAAGAAAATCTATTTTATATAGTTACAAATCCTCTCCTCTCTCCTTCTCTAAAAGATAAGGTTGCTTTTTAAACCTTTTCTCTATTTTCTGGAAGTTACCTGATATTTGTTACTTATGAAAATGCAACACCCTAAAAAATAAATCAAACTGAAGTAATCTTGGCTCAGTTATCCTAAATACACTCAATATCCTCAGAAACAAATATTTGCCAAGCATAGCTGTGTATGATACAAACAAAAGAAGCAGAGGGTTGGGGCTGCTTAGTTCTTGCTTGCATTCTAATGTTCCAAGGGTGGGGGTGAGAGGGAGGGAGACGCAGGTGCCTGAGGGTCACCAGGCAGGGGGTGACTCTTGAGTCCCAGGGGCAGAAGTGACTCATTTACTCCTGGGAAACCTGACCTAACTCTGCAACACTGTCTGACAACTACCGGAAATCACCGAAGGAATAGAAAACAAAAGAGAAATGCTTTTTTTTCCAAGACTTTCTCCAGATGAAGTGTTCATGGATCCTTAGAGTCATCATTTGACCACCATGCGCGAACATGCGTCACGTGGCCGAGGAACCCAGGGCACTGGGAATTTGAAACATTAAAAACAGTTTCATGTCAGATTTCTAAATTGGAGGGGGGTGTGGATATTAATGATAAAAACAATTCAGAAAAACATCT
Source organism: Ellobius talpinus (assembly GCA_001685095.1). Lineage (NCBI taxonomy): Eukaryota > Metazoa > Chordata > Mammalia > Rodentia > Cricetidae > Ellobius > Ellobius talpinus. The sequence continues at coordinate 56,209 of LOJH01000159.1, read as the reverse complement.
CTGTTGAGGGAGTCTGCCTTGAGGACAAGAGCCTCCAGTTTTAACAGCCTCCACATGTTTCTGGGCCTCTCGATACTTTCTTTAAGGATTTCTTTCTAGAATTTTCTCAAGTACTGATTCTAGTATGATGCATTTTGGTATGCAATTCCATAATCTATCCCAATGGAGTATTTCAGGGGTCAGCGAGCAGGATCATGTTAAAATATCTCACGCCATTTGAGCTGAGTGAGATGAAAAAGGTGTCTGATTTTTCAGAATCAAGCACCACCAAAATGGTGCTTACACCTTACTGTTGGTTGACCTTAGTATTTGCTGTGACTTTTCCTAAGCAACAAACATGAATGGATCCAACAATGAAGGGGAAGTTAGCTAGTGTCCCTGGTAAAGCTTTTCTCTCCATATTCCTTGTGCCCGGGTTTCTGAGAGACAAACATTATACTGAAATTTATGATGGAGCCACTGTCTCTCGCATGGCACCCCAACTTCCTCCGCTAATTTTATATCCTAAAAACAACTACCAAAGTAAGCTTGGAAAATCAAAACTGGGAAACAGTGAACAAGAAATACAGCTCAACAGCCAGAAGCAGAACATTGAAAAGGGAGTCCAGACTCATTATGGGTTTAAAACAGATCACCAAATGCCTATTAATAAGCACAGGCAAACACCTGGTGGGCGAACTTCAGAACTCTTCTCTCAGTTATAAATTTGCTGAGTAAGAAGTAATGGCCTTTGAAACAACAATAGTCTTATTTTTGAGAGAACCTTTGAAATGCATTAAAAATTCCATCACAATGAGAGGCAGATAAAAATTCAAAACTGCCAAAAGACCACAACATGCCTTCTTAAAGGTGGTCTGCAAAGGACTCTGACTGGTGTGGTGCTGGAGACAGGCAGGGACCCGCAGCAACAAGCGCCTCTCTCTGTCTGCAGCAAAGGAACGCAGCTGCCTATTTCTTTCAACCATCCAATCAAAGGCCCCTCAGGAAGCTTATGTTCTTTGGAGCAGACAAGCAAAGGTGAGCACTGGATTAATGGTACTTACTAAAGAAGGAGCCTGATAGAGTGCAGCCAGCTCCGGATAGGACGATCTTCCCTGACAGGCAAGAGTAAGACAGAAACCCCAACAATGAGAAGGCTTTCTGTCCAGAGCTTCACACAAAGCAGAGGTGCACATGCTTAATGTGTGTATGAAGCATTATTTCCTTTGAAACTTATTTGTGGCATGTTGCATGCTAATTTCTAATTATTAAAAAAACAGCAAGACTGTAGAGACTTTATCACTATTAAGACAAATCCAATAACAAAATGTCCTAAAAGAAAAGAATTCTGAATAATAAAATCTCTCCATATTAAAGACCACCAATTACTAGGGAGCGCTGACTTACACAGGGCAGGCCAAGGTATCCAAGGAGTTACAATCATAATGGGAATGCCCCTGTCAGGGACAATAAGAAATACGTCTGACCAACTAGCTTTGCACATCTCACATGCCTGTAGGTCCTCATGAGTACAGTCATCCACATGTGCCTGTCATGCCTGATCAGTACTAGATAAAATGAAGTATCTTCTCCAGTTCAGAAAATGTTACTGCCTTTCCACTGCTTTCTCACAGGATACCTAAAACAGTGCTGTCTTTTGGGGGACACACACAAATGAAGGTGCATGTCCCAACAGACGCTTTCTGTTCTGTCACAGCATCATCTAGAGGGGCCATGTGCATCTGTGTGCACAGGGCGAATGTCTCCCTGATTGGCTGGTGGCGAGAGGCTGGGGCAAAGCAGGGAGAGCTGATGAAGAGATCATCCGCTGTGGAAAGGTGGCTGAGCAGGACCGCAGCACCTGGGGTGCACAGGGGGTGAGGCAGGGAGAGGGAAGCCCCTTTCTGTGGCTGCATTGAAGTGGGAAGGAGGCCTGCGGCGAGCAAACTTCAGCTGTGAAGAACAAAAGGCCAGGCTTTTCCTGCACCATCTTTCTACCTTTTCCTCAGCTGAAGAGACGGTGCGGTCTCCAGCCGAAGCCCTGAGGAATTACCCCTGACAGCCGATATTTATCAGTTAGCTTTGTCTTCCAGGTATACAGGGTAAGGTGCTCATCACTGTGCATAAAACAATTAAATGGAACAATGTTACCAGTCTGTACTTGGAGATTTAGAAGTGCCTCTGTTCTTTATAATCAAATCTGTATATCCACATAACTAGTAACCAAAACATGAAGTCATTTAATAAAATTTTTAAAATTGTGCTCAATAATCATCATATTGGCTTAGGTCAATTTACAGCCCCCCTCCATTCCTTTAGATGAATAATTTGGAGGACGGTAGTTCCTAAGCTGATGGTGGATCTGAGGTTGCCAGTTACAGGAGTACTTAGGCGCCCATTGGCACAGCAAGATTCAAAGCCCTGGTAGGCTTCAAAGAGACACTTTTTCCCCCTCCTTCTAGAACTCTTTGCTTTCTAGTAAAGCTGCAACCACAATGTTCTCTCTCTTAATGCCACCATAAAAAATCAAAACACTTTAAAACAAATTGATGTACTCTTTAATACAGTCATCACATCATCACAGGACCCTTGCGCCCTGCCTGGTGACAACCGTGGGGATGCATACCACACATCTCTTTCTTTGTTGCCTGCTTCAATGCTTAAAGAAAAACTGAGAGAGTGTGTGTCTCTCAATCGAGATATGGGCACTTTTGAGTGACAAGACCTAATCAGCTTATCTCGACACTAATAAAGTTGGGGCCTGTGGTGCGGGTCTATGCCCAGCACCAAGAGAACTTTTAGTAGCCAGAGCCTCACGGGTCAGGCCTCAGCCTCTGCGTCTCTAAGCTGGTTGAAATCAATTCTTAATGGGGTATTTTCATCTTGATAAATCTCTATAGTCTTCATTCCTGATGGCTGTGGAGGCAGTTTAGCTGGATGAATTGCCTAAAGTAATGGCTACACAATCAGTCTATGATAAGTATTTGTGTACATGGAATCAATAAGCTATCTTTTCCAAGCTCTCTGTATGAAGCAGAAAGTGACTTCTTCTGAAATACCAGTTTTCTTTTAAGTGACTTTATTAATGGGATTTTTTTTCAATTAAAGGATGAGAAGATCCTCTGCACATTAGGAAACAAACAGATCTGTTTAATAATTTCTGTTGTGTACCAGTGTCAGCCGGTCAGGTCCTTGGGATGGAGCTCCACAGCTGACAGCCTACACTGTGCTCTCCCTGTCTCCCCTGGGACACAAGCCTCCTCACCCTAGACATTCGCTGACATAGCAGCTGACTGACGGGAACCAAGAACACGACGCTGAGCAATGTACACAGGTTGGAAGGAAGGAGGGTTAGACAAACACACAGCATTTTCTTCTTTGAGACGACTTGTGGATGGCCCTCTCAAACCAACGGCTTGGCACCTGATTCAAGAACAATGTGGTTTTCATTATTGCTTTGTGATTGCTATATAAAATCAAAACTTTGCTCGTGAGGTATGAACATGTGATGGAGCCCTGAGACAGACGGTTGATCTCCAATGTGCAGGGAGAGAGCCACAGCCACAGCGGGCATCTTCACTCTCCCTTTGCTACACACAGTTATCTGAGGAAAGAGCTGGACTCGTAGTGATGCAGCCCATGGAGGGAGAGGCCAGTGCTGGGAAGCACTTTGAAGGGATAACAATTGTCTAAATATGACCACATATTTGGATATGTATGGACAAATACATGACAGACACAAACTGTCACAGGAAAGTGGTCCTTGAAGCACTCAGAAATGCTATTTTCATACTGTAATGTATCTGAAGTGTTATAATCACCTGAATAAAATGTAACAATTGTCGACACATTCCCAAATGAAGTCTTCTACAGATTACAGGAAACCTTGAGCACACTTTCCACTCTGACTTACTCTCCACGCTATAATTGCTTTACACAAAATCCACTCCAGCCTTATCACTCTATATCATCTCTACTGCTGAACACCGGATGATAATTTTGCAATAAAATTTAATTTTTAGAGCTTATTTTCCACTAATCTCCTAGCAGAGGAAAAATGAAACTGGCTAAGTTACACACTCCATGCAATGTCCTGAATGGTGATGATTATTTCTTGAGTAGTAAGACCCCAAACATATCAATTTTATCATATTGGAAGGCTGAAATATTATAATTGTCAAAACTTTATATCCTAGGGGAGCAAGCAAAATAGGCTATTAATAACATGTATAAAAATAAGACACTTCTGAGGATCAGGGCCCTTGGCGGAAAGATTTCTTCTAAAAGTTATGAAACAAAACACTTAATATAAAAATTTGTGACAAACAGAGGTCTTTTATTCCCATCATAAATATCTCAGTATGGTGAATATTTGAAAGATTTTCAGTGAAAATGAAAGCCATAATGTTGAATGGGATGACGCATCGGGACAGCTTCCTGCGCAAACTGCCTGCCAGGTTTGCAGGCCACCGGCCTTGCTGCTGCTCCCCCCTTATCCACGTGTGTGGACGACACGCAAACGGGGGAGGAAGAAAGTAATAACAGTGTCTCAACAGGCCATCTGGGTCTATGGAGGCTATGTTTTATAGACCATTCATTTCTCAAGGAGAACTTTTTTTTAAAAAAGTATGCTCTCCATGACAATGGACTAATTTTATAGAGTAACAAACAAAGCTGTAGTGATGCCTTATTTGTTTTAATAAATAAATCTTGCCTGAAAATCAGAGTGCAAAGCTAAGCCACTAGAGGCCAAGAAGGGGTGGCACACACCTTTAATCCCAGGACTCAGGAGACAGAGGCAGGTGGATTTCTGTGAGTTTCAGGCTACCCTGAGCTACACAAGATCGATCCGGAAACAGAACCAGGTGGTGGTGGCTCACACCTTTAATTCCAGGGAGGTGCAGACACGAGTGATATAGCAGAGAGAGGAATATAAAGGGAGAGAGACAGGAGCTCAGTGGAGTGTGGAGTCTGAGGTTTGCTGGAGACACAGTGCAGTCTAGGCAGTCTGAGGATCAGCCCTTTGGTCTGAGCACTAGTAGAGGTAAAAGGTCTCTCTAGGGGTTGGTTGCGTTTGCTTTTCTGATCTTTGGATTGAACCCCAAAATCTGTCTCTGGGTTTTTACTATTAGTGTTACAAAAAGAAATTCTATTGCTCAAGACTGAAACTGTACTGGTTTTTAATGTTGCAAATACCTGAAGAATTTCTGTGAAAATTCGAATTCTTTACCAAAATCATTACATATTTTTTTAAAATAAAAAAGCAAAACCACATGCTGCTTAATGAATTGTGATATTAGATATCAGTGCTTTATACTAGACTGTCTGGACCAGACTTAGACCCTCTACCTTCTCTCAGAGCTGTTCCACAATAAGGCCAAACTGACACTGCATCATTGACAAGGTCTTCAGAGTTGAAACAGCAGAGTTGTGCATCAGCAGAACTTTGGTTCTGAGATTTGAATTTTGGCATATGTGAAATGTGACATTTCTATATTAGACACAAAACAAGGATTATTTGAAAAGCAACCAAAATATACAACTCAGATACTTAATGAAACTTCACGCATAAGTCCCTACGACACCACCACAAGAACTATTAATTTAAGTGTTTATTCACATGGAAAGTGTGTGCTAAGCATTTGTTTACATTGCTGCAGCATTTCTCCAAGGAAGAACAAGGCAGCACTGAGCCCTCTTCATATCATATGTTGAAAATAACGTAATTTCTCACATATAGTTGGAATGCCTTTAAATGGTTTCTAGGATGTTAATTGCTAAATTAAATAACATGCAACAAAGTATATTTCATTTTCACAAATAGCATGAATTTTGGCCCAGCTGCTGTTCTGTAAGACAATAAAATGAATGACGTCCTTGGAGAACAATCATTCTTTACACCCCCAAAACTAAAACGTTGACCTAGAGAGGGTGAGCTCCAACAGAAACAGAAAACAATTTGTAAAAGATGCTGAAATAACTAGGACAATAATTAAGAAGAAATGAGGGACATTTTACAAGCCTCCAATTGATGAGCAGGCATTGGCTTTTGTTTGAGGCCAATAACAGCTCTTTATTGATTACAAAGTTAATACCTAGCAAGGTCAATACAAAATCTCAACTGTCAACACTTCTGCTATGGAAGCGTCTCTGTTTCTCCAGAGAAACACTGTGGAGACAGGCACACTTGTGTTTGCAGAAACCAGTAAGTCATTATCATCATGACAGAAAGCTTAAAAGAAACAGGGCAAAGAAGTTACGTACATAGAGGAAGTTTGTAGGAACCTGGTCCTGGAGTTTGAGACACTGATCTTCAGCTGCAGCACCTAGAACTGTGAGTTGGGCAGTTCACCAAAGGGAACCAAAATAATAAGTCATACTGACAAATAGAATCTCTGTGCAGTGTGTGTATCTGAAAAACGAGGATGTGCAATTGTGCAATAATTCTCCCTGAGTAGGCTTTGGGCACTATTCCAGTCTCTCTCTCTCTCTCTCTCTCTCTCTCTCTCTCTCTCTCTCTCTCT
>LOJH01000159.1:23493-41556 GCA_001685095.1 Ellobius talpinus | reverse complement strand
GGGTTTCTCTGTAGCTTTGGAGCCTGTCCTGGAACTCTCTCTGTAGACCAGACTGGTCTCAAACTCAACAGAAATTCGCCTCTTTGCCTCCCAAGTGCTGGGATTAAAGGCATGCATCGCCACTGCCCAGCTGGTTTTCCTTTTTCTAAGGAGGAGAAGTTCACAGAACTTCAGGGTGCCAAGGAAAGCCTCAGTCAGAGGTATGACAAATCTGCTGGGTCAATTCTATAACAAAACTTGGGTAGAAAAATATTTTCTTTTATGTAACCAAGTTTCCAGTGTACAGCACTGAATGGCCAATCATTTCATTTTCTTATTGAATTAGCATATAAAAATTCTGAAGTGTGCTTTAATGGAAATTAAGTAAAGTGGTGCTGAGCACAGGGAAGCATGTCTGATGGAGGCAGTGTGGTAGAAGGAAGACTTGGGGTGACTAGAATCATAGAGCAATCTGACAGATGCCACAAAATATACAGCTTCTAATCAAGAGCATTATCCTATTCCACACCACCAAGGTCAGATCACCACACGCTGGGACATTTATCATCCCATATAGTGTGCATGTGTTAACTCTACAATCCCTGTCCTTCATAGAAGAGGCACTTGCCTGCTGACGCCCTCCATGGACGTCACCTTCGACTGAGAGTAAAGTCCAGACACCTTCTATCCCTACCCTCTCCCTGTGTGCACCTCAGCCTCTACTGGGCCATGGGCTGTATCTCTGCTCACTCCCAACAGCACAGTTAAGGGTCCTTGTGCTCACTGTCCCTTGTTCCTTCAGCCATCTGCCCCAGACTGTCATATGCCATTTAACAGTCAGCATACATACAAGGCTGCCTTTCTGGAAGGCACGCTCTGCTCGTGACACCAACAGTCTTCATCAGAATCTGCACTCTTTGTCACTTAGCTTGTGTCAGTTAGCCTTCATAGCTTACCTCACCTGACTACTATTCCATTTATTTATTCATTTTTAAAATGTTTTGCTTTACTTGACCTCCACCTTATTTATAAACTATCTAAGAATAAGTACCTTTCACTACTGTATCTTTAATATGTGGCACACAGTTTCAATGGATATTATTAAATAAATTATAATAAAAGAAAATTAACAGATGTGAGAACAACCATGTATTTTGACTACAGCAAATCAGATTGGAAAATCTAGGCATGTGAAACCATCCATACCTGATTGCGGAATGAAATGATCTGGTTACTGTGCCTAACTTTACAGTTGTGGAAAAACGAGTCACCTCTCTGTAACTTCTTTTCTCTTCTACAAAAAGGAGTGAGTGGGGACAAAGAACCAATGGCTATAGAATAAGAAGGGTGTCACGGGCCCATGTGGCATGTTTATCAGGCATTGTGTCCCTCCCATATGCTTTGTCCCTCGCCCACATAAGGCCCTGGGTGAAGGTTTAGAGCACTTCGTTCTCAGGCAAAGGCTGGCAGACGTACATCCTTGTCAAGAGGTCAGTAGCTATCCCTTCTCAGCCTCTTGGCTACCATCAAGTGAAAAGATGAGAGAGCGAATGAGAGGCCAATACACGAGTAGGCAGTCTTATCAACTACAGAGAGTGTCAACACACGGGATTTGGGAATCCAAGAGGGGATGAAAGCAAGGTCAGCAAATAGATCTCATTATAATCTAAGAAATAAGCCATTGAACACCCAAAACTTACAGCTTCAGGATGGTCTGAAGGTGGCCTGTGCCCACACAGAAATCAGGATGGAACAGTCGCCAGTCCTTAAAAGACCTGTTTACATAAGGCCTGCATCTGTCACTGATCCCACGGCTTCTGACAGTTTCATGCTGACTGTAGTCAGGGAATATTTAATTTAAGGGGGGAGGAGAATTACAACTTCAGATTAAAAGGCAGATGACCCAGCACTGAAGTACTGACCACTAACAAATGGACATCACCACAGCTGGAAATCACACCTGTAGTAACTGGAGAAAGGGAGAGCCATTTTCACCTCAAAGGTTCTGGATGAGAACTCAGAAGTCACCCCAAACTGGATCAACCCAATGCTTCATGCAATCAGAACCATATCTAGTCCATGAGGACAACTTCCAGGGAAGTTTATGAACGTGTCTGCTAATTAATTGTCTTCCTTGTTGTCATACCAGCAAGCCCCATGGATCCACCTCTCTCCATCACTCCAATACTCAGATTAAAAGTATGTGCCACCTTGCCTGTTTTTGTTTTATTTTCAAACACAGATTGAGGGTTTTGAATTTAGGTCCTTTTCAAGGCAACCACTTTATTCAGGGAAGCAGAATGATGGGTATTGAATTCAATGCTTATGGGGTGTAAACAATACCTAAAATAATCACATACTATGGACATATGCTCTCTGCTTGGTGACTGCTTTAGAAGACACAATATCTGCCCATTTCAGGAGATAAATTTAAAATGTCAACAGTGATAAAAGAATTTCCAAAGATGAATTTTGTAATTTGTTAGGAAGCAACCAGTGATTAACGTAACACACACCCGACTCTAGCCCATTCCACCCTAGATGTTATTCTCTTGAGGATCCTGTCAAGTTCATGAACAGAAATGTTACAAATTTCTTTTAAAACTTTTGCCAATTATCTTGAAAGTTAACTGTTTTTTAACTGATGGCCATCAATTAATGATAAATTTTATAGCATTCTCTTGTTTCTATGCACTTAAATAAAGAGGATCTTATTTTATCTCCCAACATCTTATGTAATAGGAGGAGTCTGGTGTCAAGTGTCCATCTGGCAAGCATGAGAACGCACACAATAGAATGGGTACCTGGTTCTAAGGGCTACACAGCTGAACAATGAAGGTACCAACAAAGGTGATCTCCCAGCTCATTCAGAACATTGGGCAATAGTTCCTAGGTCAAGGAAGGCATCAACAAAGGTGATATCTCCCATCTCATTCAGAACATTGGGCAATAGTTCCTAGATCAATGAAGGTATCAATGAAGGTGATCTCCCAGCTCATTCAGATCATTGTGCTCAAGCAAATTTTAAAAGTATGATGGAGAGGGTCAGAGCAATGGTTCTGTAGTTATGAGCACTGGTCGTTCTTCCAGAGGACATGGATTCATTTCTTAGCACCGTGTGGTAGCTCACAACCACCTGGAACCCTGCTTCCAGGGAACTCAGTGCCCTCTCCTGGCTTTCAGAGATACCAGCATGCACTCAATGCACAGACACACGTGCAGGGAAAACGTCAAAACACATAAAATAAAAACAATGAAACATATTTCAGAACGCCTCAAAGAGGGTTGCCACATTTAGCATTTTTCAAGTAAAGGAATACATCAAACTTCTAACTCCTAGATTACATCGTTACAGTGTCCTTGTTTGCTCAACTTCATAATGCAGAACTATAATTTTAGACAAAATGTCATTCTTAAATTTAGCTTCTCAAATAAAATACGATTTATGGGAAGCCATTATATTCTACTTATGATCTCATTTTTTAAAGCCCTCTGAGTATGGCGCCAGCTCCAGGCTACAGCAGTTCTTGGAAAGCACGCCCTCCCAGTTGTGATTTTAACAGTCAAACAGTTTGACATTTTCCCTGCATGCATGTCTGTGCATTGAAAGCATGCAGGTGTTTCTAAAAACCAGGAGAGGGCACTGAATTCCCTGGAAGCAGAGTTGAAGATGGCTGTAGGGTACCACGTGGGCGCTAGACAATGAACCCAGGTCCTCTGGAAGCGCCGGTGTTCATAGCAAGCACAGTCGTCCTTGTCCATGTCTTCTTGCATTTCATCACTTCAGAATCCTGTGTTAAGTTTTAGGGAGGAAGGTAGCTCAGTGGTAGAGTTCATGCCGTTCATGACAGCGTGAGCTGGTAAGAGTGTTTGTCTAGGATGCACAATGCTTTGGCTTCAATCTCAAGTACCAGCCAGGTTTGGTGAGATGCACCTAGAGCTCCAACCCTTGAGAAGTGGAGGCAGGACGGCTGTAAGTTCAAGGCTATTTTTAGCTGTATAGTGAGTTTTCGGCCAGTCTAAGCTATATGAGACCCATTTTATTAAAAAAATAAGCTGTTGTGTTCCTTCGCAAGTGCCGCTCTTCTACCGCCTGTACTGAAGTGGTGACGACCAAGAACTTACACACGGTCAGGGCACAGAGCTATTGGCAGTGCCACAGTGAGGCTGGCAGTGCACTGTGAAGATTGGAAGTTACTTCTCCTTCCCACTGCACTTTCAAACTTATCCAAATAAACAAACTAGGGAGTTGATGCTTGTCCAAGCACAGGTTGGGGTGCATCTGTCCCAATTTTTATTTATGTTTCTCCTCCCAGACTTAATTCTAGAGTATTCCCCAAGTTCCTAAGCTTTATGTGAGATATACTCATGTAATTTTATAGCTGACTATACTTCTTGTACATCAAAAGAAGTAACTATCAACTCCCATACTGTCTTGCAATCATGCCTTCTATGGGCCACCCTCTTTGATGACCTTTTGGCTTTGGGAAAGAGCCACATGGACAGTAATGTGAGAGGCTGAAAAATCCACGGAGGGCCCAGTCATCCAAGACCCTGAGATCATTGATACTGCAATACAATCTGCATGCTTAAGCCCAAGCGAAATCCATAGAGGCTCATCAACGGATGCTTGGCAAGGAAGGCCCTTCTCTAATGAATGTAAAGTCCAATAGAGACAGTGCCACAGTTCCCAAGAATAGCACACCCTCTTCTATTCCTTTAACATATACAAATTTTCACAAACAAAAATGTTTTCCATAATTCTCTATCACCAAATGGCCACACAATAATCTATGCATTTATATATGTATTTTATAGCACATCAAATACTCTAAAGTAATACACGTTACTAAGTGAAGAATTTTCAGATGTGCAATTTACTTCTATTTTATTGGAGAATGAACAGGTTTGGGGGAAATGAGATAATTCATTCAGAGTCATAAAAACAGAAGTAAGGATTGGAACGTGGCTCCTTCCACTCTTCATATTCCCCTCAAGAGTCTGCTCTGAGGGTGAGCCTCAAACCAAGGGAGCCATCAGGGCAGAGAGTCAGCTGACAGTAACCCGAGGAAAGCAGTAGCCCACACTGTTAAAAGTTGGGAGGTGGATGGTTTTCTTCTGCTTCCTCATCATTAATAAACGTACAGTCTCCTTATTTGGTTCTTTAGAATGCAGCACATAAACCAATCGAGGATCGCCACAAGGCCGGGGCAAGCACACTGGCCATTCATAAAAGAGATACTTAGAACACTTTCTTTATACCTGTTCTTCAAAAAATTGGTATTTTGGTAACACTAAATTAATTTTTTCAGGAAAATTCTGTTAATCACATATTTTTGTTGTTTATAGGGTGTGCAAGAACAGTTCAAACGATACAAAATACATTATTTATAATTTATAGATTAGAAAACAAAAAGTGTGGCTAAAATAATAAGAAAATAGTAAATACCAAGGTACTAATAATGCTTGCTGTTTAAAAAACACTCACTACATGAAATATTCACACAAAAAAGACCTTCTATTTTGAATAGACTAGCCTTAGAAAAATTAGGATGGTTTTCTTTGAAATATGACTACTGCCAATTCAAACCAAAATTTGAACAGTATAAATCAATGGTAATAAGATCATCGTGAATATTAGCTTTGTTGTTCTTTAGATATTTTTCACACCTTGTTAGAGGTTCTGTTTGTTGCTTTTATAAAACAGAGTCATTGAAGAAAGCCACTTCCCGCACAGAGTAAAACAAGCAAGCAGGTATCATTAGTCTTTGTTCCTAGTTCCTATCATTTAGACTGATTAAAATGTTAATTTTTACATGTGTGACTAAAATCCAAGTCGCAAACAAGCGAGGCTTCGCAGTGCAATCGCCGTCATTGCGGGTGGGTAAACTGATAACGTGTAACTGCGCATTAAGACAAATGTAGAATTTAGACAAAGTATCCCGTCTGCTTTCAGATGTAGACTTTCAAACCTCAGGAAGGTTTTTGGTAGATGTCATGCCTTTTAACTTGAAAAAAGATAAGCACAAATAAGCTCCCAATTGTCTCCCCAATATGTAAACCACATCTCGGGCTGCTGTCTCTGCTGCTCCTTTGAAGTCTCGCTGAAATGTCATGTGTTGTGAAGACCGCTGTGCATAAGCAAGACAATTTGCTCACTTTCAGAACTCTTACCGGTCTCCACTGCTATCTGGTATCCGGCCTCTAGTCTCCGCGATGACCTTTCCAGCCTCTCCGTGTTATCCAGCAGATGTGCCCTCTGCAAGGAAGGGGGAGTCAGACGGATGGCTACAAGGTTCTTTTTCGCCTTTTTAAAAGAAATAATGCCTTTGTATGTCCTAACATGGAGTGTTGGGGGGGTCCACAATGCATTATGGTTAAATTTTAGCAGACAGTTCAGAGGACAGACAACAATGCATAGATTTCCAATCAAACATGCATGGACCATCCACTTATTTGTTTTTGTTTTTAAAGGATTCCCTTGTTGTGAGTGGACACAGCAAATCTTCCTCCACCGAGAAGCGCATGAAGAGCAGGGCCAACTGGATCTTCCCTGTTTTAGCACAGATGAGACAGAGGGCTGGGATTCCTATTTGTGTTTAGTTTTATAAAACGCGGTCATTTCCAGCACTCACTGGCCCTTTGAGTTCTGCAAATCATAATTTTTTAAACAAGAGCTTTTTTATTTTTAAGAGAATGTTTCTTAGTCTGGAAATGTAGAAGATGGCACACAGAACAAGGATGCTGCTGGAACAGAATGCTAACCAGCACCTCCAGCTCAAAGGAAACACACGGTATCTGTGTGTCATCCCCAAACATATGACACTGAGTTAAAGTCGACTGCTAACACATAGTGCTTTGGACTGGGCACTAAAACCACAATCTACTCTATGGAATAAAATTATATGCAACTTTTTCATATTACATCTTATGAGCAAATTAGAGAACGCCAATATTCTACACTTTCCTTTCTACATTGAGACCTTATGTTTTTGATCCCATAGCAGATATGTTCAGGTTACCAAAATCGATTCCCAGGCTATGAATGGATTGGTATAAGCATGTGGTATACATGTACATATGTTTAGATACCTAGGAATGTATGATTATGTGTGCCTGCATATTTGGTTGTGGGCAGGCATATTTGTATGTTTATACACACATACACACACATATGTGTGTGTATATGTGTATATATGTATTTGTATAAATTAGTTTCTCTTACTCTATAATCAATTTTGGTGTCTGGTCAAAGAAAGAGAAAAACATGCAACCATAACTATACAACTTTGCGTTGTTGACAGATGTCACTTAAAATTGAAGCAATGCTTTCTAATAATAATAAAAAAGGTGCCACATGCATTATCTGAGTGGCTGTCGAGTGAAATGATCCACCTTGCTCTAATGAGCCCCCATGGATCTTGGAGATGCAAGCTGTATTGACATGCACACTTAAGCTAATACACCTAGACCAGTGCCTGCAAGCTCTAGCAGCCAGGGATGCTGACAGAATATCTCGCTTCCATCTTCAAAGAAAGGAAGTGATTAGTATGTTATCATTACCATTCAAAACGTGATTTCCTTATTCCCTCCCGGCATAGGTGACACATCTGAGATGCGGCCAGACGTTAGAGGCAGCTAAAGCCACATCAAAGCTTTCCTTGAAATTTTTTTTCGGGGAAGGGTTGGGGGGAAGAATCATTAAAACAATGCTTTTAGAACAGACAGACAGGACCTGATGTGAAGGTCAGGAAGCGGCAAGAGCAGTCTATAATAATTAATAGAGTTGTCTGATACACAGTGCAGAAATTAAGAGAAATGCTGCCCCTCCTTTTGGAAAATAAACAAAATAAATAAAATGGAGGGAGAAAAGAGCTTATATCACAAAAAGCAAAACTGTTGAAGGCTGCAACTGAGAAAAGGAAGAGCACAGGTGTTCTCTGTGTTTGGCACGACTATTTCTAAATAAAACTTCCTATTACTAAAGTGTGCCAAAAATGTGTCTTTAATTCTGATTCTCCTTATATACAGATTCTGGCAGTAAAAACTGCTTTTCCCTCCTCTGCATACTGTTTTCTACCCAAACAAAAGACTTCAAACTGGTGATCCTCTAAAAAAATATCAATCTGATCTGAGAAGCAAGAGTAACTTTGAATTTTAGTCCAGAGGAAGACAATTTGGGGCCTATTTTCATATTGTATAAAAATCCTAAATTCAAAGAAGACATTTAGCTTAATAGAGAAAAAAATCATAGACTATACTGGAGTTGACTCTTCCTCAATGCTTATATATGATGGATAAACAAAAGCTAAACATGTGTGGAATAAAGTGTTTAAATGTGGGACAATTTGGGAGGCTCCAGAGCTACATGGGAAGCAGAACGTCCAAATGAACATTAAACACTGTACATGCTGAAGTAATGGAAGTGATGGCTTCTTTTGGAGAGTTTCTCCCCACGCCCCCAGAGAAAATCTGCACCCAAGAGGATGATCAGTTTATGGGCAGCTTCCCAGCAGGGTTTCCCTTCATTTTTTGAAACTTCTTCATTGAAGTCAAACTAAAATCAAACTCTTTTAACAGCTGCACCATTTACATCACCCCTCAGCTGTGCAATGCCCCAGTCGTTCAAATGAAAGGAGACATAGTACAGTGGCCCAGAGGCTGCCATGTGCCCCACACTCCATCCCAAACTAATGCTTCCACCCTCTTCTTGGACCTTTTCAGAGCAGGTGAGGGAAGCTGTGCAGGAGCCTTCAGAAGGAGCTCAGTTTGTGTGAGGAGCTGTGAAAGGGGAAATACTGGGGACACAGGATTCCAACAGCTCAGTGTACACAGCCAACGCCAGATCAGCTCCCTCTCCGCTAAGACCCTGCCTCCCAGCATACCCTGAAAAGAGCATCACGAAGAAGGACAGGCACTTTGAGCTCCCAAACACAACAAAACACGGTGTTTTGGAACAGATAGGTGCTTGTTTTCTTAGAAGAGATACAAGTGAAAAATTGGGGTAACATTCACTGCATGAGTACAAGCAACTCCTGACTGGGAGAAGAGCCCCTCTGAGCAATCTCCATTTAAGCTCAGCATCACCTAATCCATAAGCATTTGTGCTGCACCCAAATCAAAGCCACAGACAACACTATTCCTCAGATTGTCATTCCATCGCCCGGATGATCTCATTCTACTGACAATAATTCCATCACAGAACAGCTTCAGAAACATCAACCATGGTACTAACACACACACAACTGTTGACAGAGAAAAACAAGAGAAATTATCAAGCAATAATATATTACAAAAGAGATGGGGACATAATTTTCAGCTTTCAAAACTAAGAATTCCTCTGATCCTGCACTACAATGTAACAAAAATCTTGCCAAAATTATACTTGTTATTGTAAAGCACAGGAATTTTAGCCATCAGATCACTGTCGATTCAGGGACAAGAGCTTTGTGGAGTTTCTTGGCATGTGGTTGGTGGGGGGGTGTACGTGCATTCAAATCATTGTTCACTTCATCAACCTTTGAACATTCAGATTCCTCAGCAAAGGGTAAGGATCTCTAAATACACAAAACCGTCCACCTCCCAGGGAAATCATGTTTATGTCATCACTCATTCAGAGAGTAATCAAAGGTGTAACTAATTATTCTGATTTACATATATACACGTACTTCCATGTTGGAAAGGAAAAAGCAAACCCAAAGTATAAGAGGCTACTGGTATACTTTCTCCCTTCAGCTCCCATGCTCCCATGCTCCACTTTGGCTAAGCTAGAAGCTCACTCACGCATTTCAATCAACCATTGCTCACAAGCTTAGGAAACATCTCCAACACCCACAGAACAGCAGCTCACCATCAGAACCACCCAGGAAAAGCTGCACTCAATGTGCTCAACCAAACTACTGTGACTGCTGGGAGCAAAAGGACTATTCTATGTCCTTGTGGGAAAACAAAACTCAGCATTACTAAATAAAAAGAGATTGTCTCCAAAGAGTTGAATCGAAGCCTTGGTGGGTTTGGCCTTAGTGGAAGACAACAGCAGTGCCCTGAATCATTCGGCCACAGTGAAAGGCACTGCTGCGGGGACTTATGAGGCCCCTGAAGAGGCTGGAGCAGCAGGCAGAAAAAGGAGAACTCCTTTGGGGGCTGTTTCCTACAGAAAGGAAAGTGCTTAACAGTGGAGCAAGATTGCTGCTCTCAGGTGTCCTGGACAAGGGCAAGGGCATTTACAGTGCACAAGTTCCCCGTGGTACCTTATGTGGGACCCTGGAGTCCAGGGGTGGGTGGTGTCTCAGTAAAGTAAACCAGGATCAGAAAAGAAAAGTCATAATAACTTCACTGAGAAACTAACACAAATAAACAAATCTGAAACACCCACAAACAATGACACTCTGCATAGTTTTAAGATATGCCTCTATTATCCCTCTCTTTTTTGTTTTTTGGTTATAAAATATTAACTTTCTCTCAATGTCAGCAAAGACGAATGAGGGCCTCACAACAAGTACGGAGCACAGTTGCTCCGAGGAGATGGTCAGAGAAGATTTCTCAAGTCGTCAGGTCAATAGTTTTGTCAAGTGAATGCTTCCCTGGAAAAATGAAAACAAGATCCACTTCGGATTTAAAAAATAAATTTTATAAGAAAAAGCAGAACTAAGGAGAAAAAAAGGAACTGGAAAATACTTACCTCTTCACGTAATTTTATCAACTGCAACATGAATGCACCAAAAAAAGATAAAAAGGGAAGACACGGCAGAAAGAAGGATCAGCTGTGTGACAGGATACAGAATTAACATTGACAATTCATCTGTTTACATGTTTAGCATTTAGAAATCACAGACAAACACATTAAAGGAGCCTAAGCACAGACTACATGCCGAGGGTTTGAACAAATAAAGATCACTTTCTCACACTGTCACATTAAACAAAGAGACGAGTGTGAATTTCTCTTTTAAAGTACATCTAAGAACCATCATGAAATAAAGGGGAGCGACTTCACAGAAGTCTATATTATAAAAAAGAAAACGAGTTTACCGCATCTCTCTTCTAAGAATGCACCATTAGAGAGGCTGTGTATATACACGATTTCAGGATGTTTCTCTATTTGGAGACTTGACAACTGACTTCAGATTTTACCAACAAATGAAAATGACCAGTAGTTTATGCTTTGGCTCCATTAAGTATTTAAAACAACAACAAAGATAACCTACTATTATTTTCTGGTTCAATGCCATACTTGCATCCGTTGTAATGATAGGCTGCATTGGGTTAACACTATTTCAGCTGAGAATCAACAAAGGCATGTACAAAGTAGCTATCAGAGCACTTACTGGGTGTGTTTTTATTTGACTTTTTGTTTCTTTATTTTCTAATAATCTTAATCTTCCAAACTGGGACATATCAAAACAAGGAACCCTTTTCCTGTGTTTGTACTGTGGTTCGTTTTCACTAAAGTCAAATCAAAAGCCACTCTTTTATTTGTTAGTCAATTCTCCTACTGTGGCATTTTAATCCCCTACTTTTTCTTATTTTCCTAACAGTAACAGATGTAGAAAGCCCCTAGAAACCAGGAATCTATGAAATCATACATCTGGCCCATTCTGGGTATGTTTGACATCATTCTAAAACACAAACATCACTGCACTGGTAAAATTACTACCACGGTTTCTACTATGAACAGAATAGGAGCCCGGACCACAACAGACTAGGTCTGAGCCTTGCATCCACAGCCATTCAGGACGATAACTGATCGTCTTTAAACATCCAAGTGTCTGTAACATCGGTTACCACACTTGACACACTCAGGCCAATGTGCTACAAATGGTTCAGTGTAATTCTCTCCAAAAGTATGATGTTCAGTTTACCACAGCCCTGAATTCTCAGCACTTAATGCTGATTTAGTGTCAAATTCAAGGCAGGTAGGGATGCATTTCAGCTCATTCTGTTATTTCATTTTTTTTCCTGGAAAGTACTTAAAATCTACAAGGAGGAGATTCAAATTGTCATAAACCCTTTACAGAAAGGGTTTAGAATTAATTGTATGGCATCTCAATCTGCACTTAGCAAAAATTTAAATGTCAAACTTTAAAAGTCCTAGTCCACACCAGACAAAAGTTATTGTTTTTAAATATACTCATTCCTTTCCCCACAGCCATCCAGGGTAGCATCCCATTTTTCCATGTGGAAAAGGAACAAATCTGTTCTCCAGATGAAATTAAAATCTAAACTAGGATATCTGGCCTATCACACATTGGAGTCTTTTCTCTTTGTCATTTGAACATCACAGCAGAAAACCCGCAGACA
Source organism: Ellobius talpinus (assembly GCA_001685095.1). Lineage (NCBI taxonomy): Eukaryota > Metazoa > Chordata > Mammalia > Rodentia > Cricetidae > Ellobius > Ellobius talpinus. The sequence continues at coordinate 29,280 of LOJH01000159.1, read as the reverse complement.
CTAAATCTCAGACAGGCAATGTGGGAATTGACTGCACAGCTCTTTTCCTTCTGGGGCTCTATTCTTCAGTTGACTATGATACTTAAAGGGCCAAAGTTTAAAACCCCTCTCCAGCAATGGAGTCCATTGGGGCATGCCACCCTGCCACAAGCAAGGGTGTTTAAAAATGCTGCCCATTTGCGTTTTCAATGGGTTTCGAACAACAACAACAACAAAAAAAACCGTTATATCTTGTTTGTGCTGCATGGTTGCATTCAAACTCCATACCGGATTTGTAGCTAAGTAAAGGACGTTACTAATCTTCATCTTTCTCCCCTTTCCTTTTTTTTTTTTGGTTGGGCTGAGAGTTATGCATAGAAATAAACAAAGATGGTCGCTTTTTAAGCAAATTAACAACGCTTAGACTCCACTAGAGGTAGTGATTTGGACACTTTTCGAGTTACTGGCTCCATCATAGACGCCATGAAAGTGTGCAAAACCATCATGCTGGCTTATGGTAATCCACATCTCTTTTTTTGAAACAAAGATTTCTCCCCACAACCCCACCCGGAATGCAGAATTTGATACAAGAGGTAATCTGTTCCTTTGTGGGCTGAAAAAAAAAATCTGGTTTACGCTGGTTTGAACCAGTGGAATCTCTTGTGGTTAAGCCTTCTGCTGTGACTAAAATCAAAACTGCACTGTGGAGCATGCAAGGGTGGGTGTGTGCGCATGCGCGCACTTCTGTGTGTATGTGTGAGGCGCATCACGTGACTCCCAGAACTCCCTAATTTTTTTTTAAAGCTGATAACGCCACTGCCGTCTCTGTCCGCATACAGATAACGAATAAATGCTGAACTCTATTAAACGCCCTTTACACATTATCGTGGGTCGAACACACAATTTTCTGAACTTATGATGACAGTCTATTTATTTTGCTAGAACCCCCCAGCACGAACGAGCAGATTTGTGCCTGGTAATGATCTGCTCTGCCGGGGCTATATGAAATGATACCGACCTTCTTCAGATCTTGCGGAATTAAATTGACCGACTTCACCCCCTGGTCTGTAGCTGAAGTTTGACACACTTTACGCACAGCAAGCCCAAATCGGAACTTAAGAGAACCTTGTATTAAAAAATTAAGCAATCATTATCTGTTAAATATTGCTTTACCACAAAAACTTCATATAGTGGGAACTATTCCACCCTTTATACAGTAAAAAAAAACTTCTTTGTAGGATTTTCTCAGGCATTGGATCAATATAATTTTGCATATGGCAACAGAGAGTCTATTAATGTCCAAACAAGAGCTCTGAGCATTTTGTTTTCGCCATTGCCACACCCTACTCTGAAAGTCTATGGCTTTATTCTATAATCTATTTTTTGTTTGAGAATGGCTCTCATGAAAGGAAATCAAGTTAAGAACTATTAAGCTTTCCACTCCGGGTAAATGCTGCGGCACTGCATCCAGTAGCTCAACTCTTGAAGAAATTACACTGCACACTGGAGGACAGACAGGAAGGCGTGGGACACTTACTCTTGGGAAGACGGGGACCAGATCCTCAGCACTTACAGGTGCAGAGCACATTTTGACACCCCCCCCCTTGGTGAATCCAGGATGAGGTATATTTAATCAAATGAAACAGATATGAGTCAGAAATTGTGCAGGAGTTGATGTGGAATGCGATTAAATGTATGTTGTACTGAGGACATTAAAGATACTCTTGAAAAAATCCTTAATTGTACAAACAGTGGCATTCCCAATCATGGCAGATGTATAAATACATCCCCAAAGTAAATTACTGTTATTGAGAGTCAGCTAGAAGATCATAGCTGCGTGCATCAACAGTCGGCTGTAGAGATCTAACAGGACTGGCCACAAACGCCACAGAGATGGCGCTGATTGCTACTGTGGTCGTGCCTGTCCAAAGCATCACAAGGAGCCACTGTATGGAGTTGTGCACAAGGTACTAGGAATGAAGTCAGCACTTTATATGCTTGCAGTCATAGTTACTGGCTGTTGTTTTGTTTTTCCCCTTTCAATCACTCTAGATTTTTAGCTGACAGACATATGCTAATTTAAGTGACTACGACTAATTTTGTTTCTACCCAAGCTTTATGTGTATATTAAAAGTGTATCTTAGATATATAACAACAAGGCCTGAAAGCCAGTGCTTCAACAATCAGCATGAACATAAACTTCTCTCTGGGCAGAAGAGAGTTTCTTATATAGATCGTGGGTAGTTCTTCCACCCAGAACACCCACCTTCTTAGCTTCTGCTCTATACAAATGTATATGAAGAGCCCATTAAAACCTTTTCTGTAGAGACACTCTGCTTTGACTGCTAAGTCAGGGGAACACTGATAGAGAATAAAAGTTATTTTCAAGTGAAGTCTGAAGCCAGTGGTTAAGGGCATGCTCATTTAAATTCCTATATTATGACAAAGAGCCTCAACACAGGACTTAATGACTTCATCGTGGCACAGAGATTCTGCCCTGCAAGGTAACAAATTATCCAAAACGCTTAGCATGATCTCTGTGAACGTTCACAGTTCATTCAAATGTGAGGCTGAAAAGTCCACGGGAGCCGTAGCCGACCATCTCCATACCCTCACAACAGCAATCCGCCGTGCCATATTTACTGGACTGGCAGCTCCTTACCACCTTCAGGTCCAGCACTTTCAGAACTTGTGAGTTTCATTCAGATAAGTCGAGGGGAAATCTTTGCATAATCCTTTAAAGTGACAGAATATAACTTGAAAAATTCAAAAATTATGAGCTCAAATACTTTTGTGGAATATTTTTCTTTAGGCATAAAAATCATACTTACATATATGTAAGGGTAATATTTTAGGTGCATTAAACGTCCCTTAAGAGAAGTGAACAAGGTGTAAAAAGGATCCTGTCAGAGAACTACAGCATCATCAGAACACGCAGCCTGGGTTAGGCAGGAGCCCCTCCCTTCTGTCCATTCTCCGCCAGCAGCTGCTCAGACAAGGGAAAGTCTACAGCTTCCGAAAGAACTGACAGAGAGGCTGCACATACACTTTTGGTTTGTTGTTTTTTTTCTTTTGCAAAGAAGATAATGCTTTTTCTTTTTTACGGTAGTTAGAGAAGAAAATTGTGATTCATTCCAAGAGTCATGCATAATCCAAACCCCACTTTAAAAAGGCCGAAATATTTTCCTTTCATTCTCCCATTTTTTAATCTCTTCTGAGTAAGCCCCCTCCCAACATTACCGTTCACCTCTGTTCTGCACCACCCCCGTTAGCTGTCCTCACATTTCAGTCAGGGAAGTTGACACTGCAAGTCAAAGCTGAGTGATGTCTGAACTTAGGCTGCTACCATCCACACAGAAGAGGAGGCAACCCAAACAAATGGCCTGCTCAGTGATTCTTCTTCCACTTTTCGGGTGGGTGGACGGGTGCCTTTGTCACACCAGCCTCCGCCCAGGTTACAGTGCTCACATTCTGTGCTGCATAATTTAGTATCAGTAAATATAAACCCTTGAAGTGGGAGGTGCGTGCTGCAAACTCTGTTGGATGGATGGGCTGCATCTTCCTCTCAGTCACGGCTGTGTTTTAGCCAGGGAGTGCTTCATTCATGGGGGCAGAGAAGCAACCCTTGGAAGAAGGTCTTACCTATGGCACTCCCTGCTACCCAGCAGTCCCCAGGGCTGTGAGAGACTTTTCAAAGTCAGCTCTACACCAAGCGTCTTGAGACACGCTTTTAAAGAGTTGTACATACCATACCTATGTGAACTTACGGTGTCTGCAGCATTAATTCAAAGAAAGTAGCAGGGTGCTAATTAGACTCATGACATGACTGTGCCTCTGTCCAATGAGGAATGGCGGGCAAGCTGTAAGAACCTTTTCCGAAGAAACTGTATCGGGTATGTTTTTTCTGTATGCAGATCCTAAGGTACACGCAGGGCTTATGCTATTGCTATTGCTATTGTCACCACTGTCACTACAGAAGCAGGGCAGGCCTCTGCCTGGGCATGCACACAGTCCCACACTGGCGCTGGGCATTTGCATCTGGTGAATGTATTTTTAAGAAGCCACACAATAGGAGCCAGGGCTGTGAGGCTGGATTTTGAAAGCTTACTTTCATTTGTTTGGCTGCGAGTGTTGACTTAATTGTGCTGCATTCCTATCAAAGCTGCATTATGTACTTTTTTATTCCTCTTACATGTGTTTGAGGTGAAGACCTTGGCTTTGTCTGCAAACAGCATGTTTCAAGTTATTCCTTAAGTACTAAATAATAAAGAAAAGAGAAGAAAAGAGTTTTTTTAAAAGATGGCAGACAGTGATCACGAGGTAAAGGGTTAAATGTAAGATCGCCGAGAAACATTTTGAAGTTGATTAAGACTCCAGCTTTGCATTAAACAGTATCGCTTCCACATGAGTTGCTGCTAACACTGTCAGGGAGCAGCTTGAGAGCCCAGTGTGCCTGTGACCTCCTTCACCCTCCAGCCACCCACCGGGCCTTCCTCATTAGCATTCTACCTGGTTCTCGGAGGAATTCCCATCATCCCCTAGGAGCTCATTCCGTACTTCGTCACTGTAGGCGATCCGTGACCTTTTCTATAAAACAAAACAAAAAGGGAAAGAGCGAGGTAAGCATTAGAAAGTAAACACGTCCGAGCATTCCTGGTATCAAGGCGGCCATGTCAGACCCTGGGGAGCCCCCTACCGGTAGAGCTGTGCAACTAACTCAGAGCTCCCCAACACAGGAGCTTAATGGAGATTACAAGTTTGTTTTAAAAAGAAATACCAATAACGAAAGAAATTTCTGCTTTGTGTTAATGTTCTATTACTTTTCATAAGTAGATTAGAATTAATTTATTCTTCTGCATGTTGTCTGAATAAAACCACTAAGCTGGAAGAAACAGTTATATAGCCGTATAGTTTTAAAACTCAGATTGTAATTAAAACAGGAGTGTATGGGAGTCTCAGGAGGAAATGCACTGTGCAATCTAGAACAATCTCTGAAAGTCTCTACTTCTAGGATAATATTCCTGTCACCAACTGTACACTGGGATGTCTAGACAAGCACATCTATATTTCATCGCTGTGATGCTACTCTCCAGAAGAGAAGGGACTGTAAAGCCATTCCCTAGCTAGCAGTATTCAAATGTCTCCAACTCCTCTCTAAGTAATAGCCTAAGGAAGAGCAATGCTGGTGAAGGAAGGGAGATAAAGTGGGGGGGGCAGACAGACAGACACTGGTAACGCAAAGAAAGTTCCCAATTCCAGTAACTAAAGGCTACGAGTCGCTATCGTCAGTGAAATCGTGCTTTGGACCATCCATCCTCTCACCTGTATGGCACACTGTACGCTGTGTACACTGTAGTCAGAGGGTCATGGCTCCAAGCCATTCATGCCTTGTCTAAATACACTCATGGGGGGGCTCCAAAAATCAGTTGTGAAACTTGAGTCTGGTTATCTGTCCCTACTTCATCTTCACCATGTCAGGGTCAAAAGTCATTTGCTGCTGACTCTGATTTTCAACTAATTAAGTGAAAACGGTCAATTAGAAAATGGAGGGTGGGAAGCTGTCATGTCTTTCCTGGACTCCAACGATCTAGGACGTAAAGTTCTTATTTGTTCATCTATGGTCTGGGAAAAGCACTATAGTTTCAAAGAACTACCTGTAATCCATAAGCAAAAGGCAACTGGAAGATTATGATTCTATTTTTATAGTAGTCAATGAGTAATACTGCTTGGTCTCAATCGGCTCGTTATACCTTAAAATCGTATTATTTAAAGGAACCTCAGACAAGAACAACCACTGAGTTACAGATC
>LOJH01000159.1:6247-23400 GCA_001685095.1 Ellobius talpinus | reverse complement strand
CTTTACTACTTTTTCGATTCTCCCAAGTGTGGCACATAACAAAGAATTTGGCTTATTGCATATAATTCAGTTTATTGCTTTTCTGGATGTAATTAAGCAAATGATATGCTGGATCTAGCAGAACCCAGTTTTAAAAGGCTTACTGGAATATAAATAAACACACACACCACCCAGATACTTGTTTGAGGAAAACAATGCAGTATCGTGGAATTCTAAAGGTAACTCTCCTTCCACTGTGCCTAGACTCTCAGGGTCATGATGCTCAGCTGAGTTTCTTCTACCTTAAAAACCAGCTCTGGAGAGACTCAGGGAAACAACACAGAGCTAGAGAACACTTAGGGATAAAGGAGACAGATGTGCCCACGCCTGCCTGCCCAGAGTCTCCCTCTTCAACAGGGCTTTCCTGCCACAAACATCTCTCTTAAAATTTAGCAGCTGCAATAGGTCTCTGTGAGCAGATAAATAAGACCATAGTTGCATTGCAGGGAGAAGAACAAATCAGAGACATAAGGCCTTGGTATGTGGTCAGTAAGGACATCAATATGCAATCTCTTCAAAGTTCAGGTGTGGCCCAACCAATTTGTCTGTGAACTCGCCAGATATTTTCTCACCACAGAGAGCACATGCTTAACCTGGTTCTCCTGTGGAATCTACTATGGATTGCCCATTTCTACTGACTTCATACAGAACATTTTTAAATGCTAAGTTACAAGGTCGGCCCACTTAGATCATGCCAAACCTCTTTGCTCACTTGAAGACCCCACCATCACAGTCTCAAACCAGCTAGGTGAACATATTTTACAGCACTGAAGGAAATGAAAACCTTTAAGACAGGCTGATGTATCAGAGCTGCCTTTTGCATTATTCATTTCATCATGATGGGGGACTAAAACATTCCACAGGATGCAAAAATATCATATGGAGATTGTTTTCTGTTCCCCCCTTTTTACCAAAATACCAACAAATTGGCATAGATTGTGCAATTCCATTACGTTCTTATTTAGATTTATCATACTTCAAACAAAGACGACATTACAAATGTAGAGCCCTGATTATTTAATCTTGCTCTGGTCAGGAGGCGTTGTTGCTTTGACAGCAGCAATGAAGAGAATAGTGGCTCAGCCATAGAGGAGGATGCAGCCACAGTTGTAGGGTGGTCTCTGTGAAAGGCACGCCTCACCATTGGGACAAGAGGTAGGTCTTGGAGGACTTTTCTGGCTGTAATTAAGCAAATGATATACTGAGCATAACAAAGTGTTTCCTGGCAGGCTCAACTTAAAGAATGAAGACATTTCATTGCAAATAGGAATAACTCCCCATGAGAACGGTACAATGCCATTCTAGTCTGCACTAGAGTTTCATTTCCCAAAAATAAGACAAATTAAGGCTGTTCTTTATTAAGAATTATATTTGGAAGCCCAACATTTTCCCATAATTTCTTAGCATTTGAATTTTTAAGTAAACTGACTGTGTGTCATAACCACAACTCACTCTTGGAAATCATCGCTGTGCTGCTTGAAAACAACAGCAACAACGAAGGTGAAATTCTTTCCAGTGACAAATGGCTTGTTTGAAGGAAAATCAATAAATCATATTATCTTTTGTGGAATTTTAAAAACTCATGCTGGATTACTAATTACCTACATAATACTTTAGTTTAGAAGATTCTAAATTAACAAACTGAAACCTTTATTGTATCCTGATAAACCTAAAATATTTTTACTTTATTATTAAGACTATAAAATCTGTACTTTAGCCAAATGCAAGCATGAGAATTTGAGCTGGAAATGTCACACATTCAGCTACAGCTTGAAGGAACCCAATTCATAATGCATTTTATAAATAGTTAATGACTTCTATACATAAGCTAACCAGGCAAATCAAGAAATTGTCAACATTTTTAGTCCTGGTTGTCAGTTACCACTGTCTGCTGGTGTTTTATATGTGGCTGCAGGAGAAGTCCACTGTCTGCTGGTCTTCATGTGTGACTTCAGAAGTCCCCTGTCTGCTGGTCTTTATATGTGGCTGCAGGAGAAGTCCCCTGTCTACTGGTCCTTATGTGTGGCTGCAGGAGACGTCCCCTGTCTGCTGGTCTTTATATGTGGCTGCAGGAGACGTCCCCTGTCTACTGGTCCTTATGTGTGGCTGCAGGAGACGTCCCCTGTCTGCTGGTCTTTATATGTGGCTGCAGGAGACGTCCCCTTGTGTGGCTGCAGGAGACGTCCCCTGTCTGCTGGTCCTTATGTGTGGCTGCAGGAGAAGTCCACAGTCTGCTCAGTCTGTAATCTACTTTAATGCCTGGCCTATGCCATAAAGGTGGAAAAGCTTCACATTACAATATTTCAAACACACACACGTGCGCACACACACTTGTTTAAGAGCAGGCGTCACTTTAGTTGTGTAAAACTTACTTTCTATGCCTTATCCTTCAAATGAACTAGACTGGTGGAAATCTCTGGGACAGGACAGATTAACAATACATTTGCGTCCCCGGTGCAGGTAGAGGGACCAGCTTTCTCTGACTGCTCTAAAATGATGACAAAAGTGAGCCTGTAGTTATGAAAATAAGAACTTCACATGTAAAGAGATTCTGGTTGATAGGAACAGGATGCTTGTGTACTGATTGCCTGGTTTTCTTAAAGCCAGATTCAAACAGAGACACTTTTTCAGTTTGGTCTAGAAATTTGGTCTGAAATAACCTGGCTACTTGACCTACACTTTGACACTTCCCAATTGAGCTCACTGTGTCTGTGGGCACACACTGCAAAACTGGGAACAACATGAGTTAACTTGGTTTAAATTAATTAAAACTTGTCATCTCTGGTACTACCTGCTATATGACTCTGTACGGGACACACTGTATCTGCAAACAGAATGAGGTTCTACAGCCTACCACAAGCAAAAACATAACAATGAGGTCGGTTTATTACTAAAGCGTATATGAGAATTTAATTTCCATGTCGTGCACATGGCAAAGCAATTGCTTAAATTGCCTCACCTGGGAATTTAATGCAATGTTATCATCAGACCAGCCACATTGTAAGTAGATTTATAATGCTTTCCATGTGCTGTGCTCGGTTGCATATGAATTAAGTAATGATCTGGTATTACAATAAAATCAGCTAGTTCCCACACCTGGCAAACAGGATATTTCACTAAATTAATAGCCATACAGCTATATCACAAGGCATAGAAGAGGAAACCATCTCCAAGGCATTTGACTTGAATCTTACATGGGAAGCAAATAACACCATGGATATGTACAATGTCACTATACTGAATGAGCTGTTCAAGACAATCTGTTTCTAACATCTGTATTGCTGAATTAAGACCTTCTCATTCCCATTCAGTCTTGGCCTAATTTCCTTCATTCAGTACTCTAATTACTAATCAGCAATCCGCAAAATTCACAAACACTGAGAAAGCCCTTTATTCTAATCTACATGCTGCAGACAGCCAAATAATTGATACAAAGTGCAGTGTGGGTTTGGTGTAATGAAAGGAACAGCTTGTCCCACTTCCTAATCAAATCGGTCTATAGCGGCAATAGTTAATAGATTTCTCTATAGTTCTAAAACAAACTAAGCATGCTGGCCAGACTTTTCCATTGCTTCTACCATGTTTTTTAGTCTCCTTATATTTAATAATGCCACAGTTACTAGGTGATACGCCTATTAAAACCTGCTATGCTTTCAGAGCCAAAGAATTTTATTGCTCCAAAGAACTGAACTGCTTCTGTTATAGTTAACACTTTGGGATATCTACAGAATGCCATGAAATTATATTTGTTAGCAAGCCATATGACTGCTGGCCATCGATACTACCTAATTTTATCTGGTTCTAATTAAATGACATCTCAGCACTATAATGTCCAGCTACTATGTTTGAAAATACATACACCTCTGGCACCAAGTATTCAATCTCTAACCACACTTCTGTTTGTCCACAGTTAGGTTCATCCTTTCAGCCAGAGTAATTTCTGTGACAACATCTCACGCTACACAGTTCAGATAAAGGCAAAGTAAACTCATATGCAAGGATCTGATCACTGGCAACTTGCTTGGATGAAAAGGAACAGGGAGCTGAATAAAAAAAAAACACAGAGAGCACCCAGCCAGTGATCTTGGTCACATTAGATCTTCTGAATATCCTCATCTCTAAAACAGTGATCTTAATGCTTACTTTTTGTGATTACTACATGTATTAAATATCATAAACAGACATAAATCTTTCTTAATACTTTGGCTATGATAACCTCAGGAAGCAAGTTCCTCTGAATAGTAGCTGATAGGACACATAGGATGCAATGAAGCTGATGCACACATGACTAAGAATACAAATTAGTGCATTCTCCCTATGGATGCTTTCTCAACACACCAAAAGTAGCTTGAGAAAGTCCACATACTTCAACTAATTCAGATACAAAGGGTGCTGCATTTTCAGGTGGTTTGCAAAACAAACAAACAAAACAAAACAAAAACAAAAAACCCAACTGACTGTCATTCTTCAGTATTATTAAAGAAAATCAGTTCCAATCTGATTCTTTTAAAGAATGAATAAACTAAGAATAACTGTCCTTTTTCAACTGTTTAGACACTAAACAGTCCTTAAAACTTCAGAGCTAAACATCAAGTGCCCAGTGCACATGTTGCCAGCATTTAGTACCAGTGATGGAAAAGTATATTCTCTCATTTTTATTACATATTTATTTACTTAGTGTGTGTGCATGTGTGCGCAAGAATGTGTGTGCATGTGTGTGTGCCCACGTGCATGCATGTGTGTGTGCATGTGTGTGTGTGCATGTGTGTGCCCATGCCCACATGCATGCCATGCTGAATATATGGAGGTCAGAAAACCACTTGCAGGTGTCAGTCCTTTCCTCCTACCGTACGAATTCTAAGCTGAGCTACTTCAGCGATCTGGGAATTTATACTTCCTGTCCAGCACAAACTCAAGGTTAAGGGACCACACTCATACCACCAGAGAGGAAATACTAACACACCCTGCCACTAGGCATCACCAAGTGGGAAAAGCAATTTAGCATGAGAGCACTAGGTAATTCTTCATTCTTCAGGATGGAATACTAGGAAAACAGAGTTAAATTTCTACAACTTTTTAAAAGGTCATAATCACTCATAATTTTCACTTGTCCTTTCAAGTATATTTGACATGTTTAAAATGGGTATGTATGTTTTAGCTGTACATTATGAGATAAAATACGCCACATTTCTCAATTACTTTCTTGCAGTGAGCTATAATACACATGTGAACATTTCTGTGCATATTATGAGATTCTGTGTGTATGTATAAACAAAGAGACTCACACACACCCATATGTGATCCATATGGAAAAAGAATTCTTTGTGCTGTGCAGTGCTAAATAGATTTTTATTTAGACTAGGAATTCTGACGGCATCACTGCTGCATCATTTAATGATTTGCAAAATGGGCAGCTCCACAACTCAGGTAACTGCACCTCTTATTTCCTCTTCCAGCATTTCCAAACTTGGCCGAGATTTCTGTCTAGCACTGGTATTTCAAGCCTGAGTCAGCTGGGATCACGGCCCCATTTGCCTGCACACACTTGTAGCTTATAACTTTTGACACTGACACTGAATATGGTGTGGCCATGTCTTAGATAATGTTAGCTTGTCAACCAGCAATTAAGGTACCTCATTCAGAAAATCAGCTTATATTAGAATGCCCAGATGTTGGTATCAGCATCTGGAACTGGGTGAGTCTGCAGTAAAAGAAATCCAATTCTTTAAAGTTTTTCTGAGTAAAAAATAAAATAATTCCACAGACTTAACCTGAAATACCGTCCACCCTGAAAATGATACTCTGATAAGTAAAAGTCGTGCGGCAGATGTTTTGCTTGTATTAAACTCATCTACTAGAGCAAGGTATATAAATTAGTGTAATTAACTCACACAACTATAATTTCTCAGTGTAATATGCCTAACTTCCCTTCAAAAGCTGTCCACAGCCATAATTTGGGTCATTTATTTATCCAAGAACAAGTGATGCCGGGGGATCCGTACAACTGACACCAAGGAACCATATCAGGCACCCTGTAGACCATAATAGAACTCAAAAGTGGTTCTCAGCCAGAAGATGAGTGTTCTACCATGCCACGGGACTTGGACCTCACAAGGAGAACCAGTGTCCCAATGGTGGCATTCTTCCCACCACTGTCCTATTGCACACACAACTGTGAGACAAGCTCTGGTCTTTGGGCCCCAAAGGCAAGGCTGGCTACACTACTCTCCCTGCTGTATGAATTTATCATCAGGTCATCCTGAAACAAAACACCCTCTTCCAGAAACAAATGATAACCATAAGCCTTATAATACACACTGGTGTCAACACCTGAAATATTGACAACAATAACTCTATGGGTTGGAGGAGGATAAACACTTAAATATCTTATTTGATGGAATAAAGTCTCTGATTTAAGATGAGTCACAGCCACATGGGTGGATGTTAGTTAAATATGTTTCAAGATTAATCTCCAAAGGCTGCACCATAAAGCAACAATGATCCACTCATAGGGCTGCAAGGAAAGCTATGCCAGTTATAAAGAAGAACCCATAATGCCTAAAGACACACTGCACATTTACTCTGAAATTCCAAACTGGAGTCAGCCACCTCATAGATAACAATTCTATGCCCATTTCCTCTTGTTTATTTTTGGACCATGTCAACAGATTTCATACTTAAAAATATGCTGCTACAATGAAGTAATGGTACTCAAAAGTCAAAGCGGCATGATATTGTAAATGCTTTATGGATACAGCCAATAAATCTGCACTACATAGACAATACCTGAAAGTCACTACTGGAAATAATTCTTCTGTACACTGTGAAACTGTATTGTTCTCATTGTTAATAAAAAGCTGGTTGGCTGATAGCCAGGCAGCATTTGGGGGGCAGAGAGAATGATGGGAAGAAGGGTGGAGTCAGAGAAGCCACCAGCCAGATGGAAACTCCTTGCAGGAGAGGTAAAGGCCATGGGCCTCAGAGTAGCATATACAGCAATGGAAATGGGCTAATTTAAGTTGTAAGAACTGGATGGAGAGAAGCCTAAGCTATCAGCTGAACATTTGTAATTAATATTAAGTCTCTGTGTGGCTATGGGAGCAGCTGGCGGGACAGAAAAGGAATGCCTTTGTAGGTGGAGCGCCTACAAATGGCATCCAATGTGGGGCCTGCATTTCCACACAGAGCCCAAGAAGCTAAAAACAAACAAACAAAAAAAAAAACCCCAACAAACTAAGTAAAAACACCTGCAGCATCCCAGAGCTGTGGGATTGAATGAAGTTCCTGGTTAAGAAAGGAGCCAGGCCTGTGGGGTGTAGAACTCATCATCTCTCACAGACCTAGTTTGGGGCTGAGTCAGCCACCAAAGCTGGGGTGGAGGTCCTAGCCTAGTGGTTTAAAGAATTATGCAGCCAGAAAAGGGTAGAGATATGCAGTAAAGACAGATTCAGACCAAAAAAAAAAAGAAAAAAGAAAAGAAAAAACAAAACCAATCGTTTAAATATGTTACAATGTGCTTAAAAATGGTATTGGCTTAAGAAAGGAAAGAAAATGGGTATAGACAGTCATAGGAAAAATAGTTTTAAAATAATAAAGCCTTTAAAGAAAGAGTAAAGTAATATAAAAAAGCCACATAAAATGGGAAATATACAAGGAGACTGGATTCTGTATGTCATTTTGTTGTCTTTGAATATTTTGTTTGTTGATGAAAAGAATGACAGCTGTTAAGACACTTTGGATTATAAAGGCTGCTGGATTAAAACAAACTATATATTTTTAAAATGTCTTGATTTAAAATGGAAATATATGTTGCTTTGGGGAAGAGGTTATGCTTTTGTTCCCACAGAAAACAGAAGGATGTGAGTTAATTCCAGGTTGAGATGGACCAGGTTTGATTGGTGAAGGCCCACTGAAAATCCTGACTACAGAAATAAAGAAATAAACCTAGAAAATCTACAAAACACATAACATACACTTTACCTTCTCAAACATAAAAAGTCACTTTGGCTAACTTGTATATCATACAAGTTTATACTAAGTATTAATACAGAAACCCATGTTACCTTTAAAAGTTTATGTATTTTCAGAACAAGGAGTCCAGATAACAATAAAAATGATGGCCCTGGTGATCCAGCATCTCAAAATGCCTCTGTTATAATTTCCTCAAAATTCTACATCCAAAACAGCTTCAAAGCTGCTGGCTCATATGGTCCAGCCTCACAAACTACTGCAGCCAAGACCTAATAATTATCCCAATTTTCTAAGCTTTCCCCAAAGATATTAGTGCACACAGACAACAGGAAGTGGTACAGAAAATGATGCCCACATTCACAAGAGATGGTGTATGGGTAGGTTTTGGTTATTCAATAAATTATGGATATTTGTCATTGTTTTAGGTGGGTTGGGTACAAGATGTTATTGGTCTCCACTTTTTAAAAAAGCTAACAAAAGAGTTAAATTCAAAGATCTCTTTTGGGATATGATATAGGAATGATAGGAAAAAAAGCGTAGATTAATGAATCTACTTTAATCCAAAAAACAACTGTTAATCTCAAAATACTTTGCATTGGTATGGATTTTGGTTTACTGATACCAATTTAAAGTTAATTTTTATACTGTGTGTATGTTTCTACTCTTGTTTGGAATATTGTGTCTACACAGCTAATTAAAAAATAAAATGTATAATTAAGAAATATGAGTTAGTAGTTAGTCATTTATAATAATCAAACTTGTACTCAGATTAGGTATATTTTCAAGGTTAAAGAGATATATTTAGATAGATGGCCTTCAAACACTTCAAAGACCTACAGAATATTGTATTTAAAATGTCTCATAACATAAGACTTTACAGTGAGACACATCTGTTCCTGGCAGTATCAATGTATTTCAGAGAAGATAATGGGCATTGAAGAACCTCCATATGGAGTTTGCTTCCCTTATGGCAAAAGCTAGCCATTTGGGCAAAGAAACTGCCCTTGCCCCAATTGCTAACAATATACTGTCCAAACTGGACCAGCAGGACAAAAAAGAAAGAAACTACCAAACTTTATCAAGACAAAGTAGGACAGTCCTTCAAAGTTCTCAGCATCTCAGAAAAGTCTGTGAGATATATTAGGCCTGTAGGCCAGAGTTGGATACTCCAACATTACAGAAGGACTTTGGGTGAGTATCCAGGCAGTCAGATATTCCTGTCATTAGGTAACATTTTACCTTTCTGGAGTCTTTGATTGAGCTAAAGACTAAATAATTAGACTTAAAGTTTTTTTAGTAATGATAAAAGACAAATTAGATATAAAACTTTAGACTCACAAAGATAATAGACTATTTTCTCTAAATTTGCCAGAGACAAATGGACTAGATATTGTAACTGTAATTCTTACTTGATAACTGTTTTTGTTCTATAGAGTTTTACTATATTGAAGTTAAAATCATGTTTCCTTGGCCTCTTTGACTTGTGATAGTTTCTTGGTCCTCTTTTAATGACTCTCAAATTTTGAGTGGTTTCCTCGATTGGGACTTGTCAGATATTTTTTTTTCATAAATAATCTGGAGTTCTATGCTTCTGAGAGAAAGGATACAGAGGGAAAGTGCTATCTACCATATCAAATCAAAGCCATTTCCAATCAACAAGATGTCACTGTTGATATTAATCTCGATCTCTTGGCGGAAGCAGCACGTGTCAGTCTTCTCTATGGTGGGGTTAGTTATTCAGCTCCCCTTAAGCTGCTGCACTCACAATACAAGGACACTGAACTCCATCTCTCTCAGGACAGTGGATCTGTAGAAACTGTTTGGTACTCTTCTGCGTACTTAACCACTACTCGATAATCAACCATTTGCCAGTATGAACTTGTGTTTGTTTGTCCTTCACATTGTCATCTAATACCTACTTCACTGAATTTGTTGCTTAATTTGAAAGAGCTTTGCTTCAGTCTCCTTGATTTGACTTTTTTCTTGGTTTTTAGACAGGGTTTCTCTGTAGCTTTGAAGTCTGTCCTGGAACCAGCTCTTGTAGACCAGGCTGGCCTTGAACTCACAGAGATCCACCTGCTTCTGCCTCCCAAGTGCTGGGATTAAAGGCATGCATCACCACCACCTGGCCTTGATTTGCCCTCTTGATGCAGTTTTGATATCATCCACCAGTTTCCTCCTTGGCAGCCTCAGCAGCAACCTCTGTAAGAATCCCAGGCACCGTCTCTGCCCAATCCCCCTTCATCATCACTTCCTTCTCAATCTAACCATGAAATGTTGTCTTCATCCTTAGTCCACATCTCACTCATCTGAATAGTCTTATCTGTCCCCACCATCAACCTAGCATTTAAAACTGCTAAACCACAAATCCAGTTCCTACTGGCATCTAAACCTAAGGCAGTGTTTCACAGCCTTCTAATGCTGAGACCCTTTAGTATAGTTCCTATGTTGTAGTACCCCAACCACAAAATTATTTTGTTGCTACTTCATAACTGTAATTTTGCTACTATTATCAGATATACAGGATATCTGACATGTGACCAAAGGGATCACAACCCACAGTTGAGAACTGCTGACCTAAAAGTAACTGTCTCCAGCTCAAGACAGCCCTGGGGCGTTATCTTTCTTCCATGCACACTCCTCCTGTTTCCTTTACTCAATAGGTGGTGTTACCCTGCACATGATAGTCTAAGATAAACACATGAAAGTCATCTTTTATTCTCCTTTATTTCTCTAATCTGCCAATCAGCAGGCTCTAGCAATTAAACCATTATTTTGTAAGAGTATCTCCACCTGGGGCTCTTTAACATATTTCAAGGATGTCTGTTACCTTTTGCAGTCAATCAATTCCTTCTTCATAATTGTGGCCGCCACACATTTCATCCATGTTTTTAAAAAAGGTATGAATTATATTGGGGAGAGAATTCTACAGAAAGTCTCACATGTTTTTAGATAGAGGTAAGCCAATAGGGACAAAGTTTTACTTCTTTATCTTGTGAAGAAACGAAGACCCCTTTAACCTCATCTCTAGCAGAACATCATAGCTGAAGAAGAATCACAGCCTAAAGCTGTAACTTATTTCAAAATAACTGTGTTAAACAGACAGCAAATTCATTCAGCAAAAGCCAGTGTGCTGTGGGAAAATGCTAAGCCACTATACTCCTCCAGCTTCAGAAGCCAATACCACATTCCTCTTCAAGTCTAGGTCCATCTCATATCAACTGTTATTGCTCTCATGAGGTAGCCAGTCCTGTTTGGATTATGAAGGAGCAGTGTGATTTCAGACCCCAGGAATATGGATCACCTCTGTTATCTGCATGAAGAAGCTCTGCTACAAGCCTAGCATTCAGGTTGCTTTTATCTCCGAGACCCCAAAGTGTACTGTTAGGCTACAGAGGGCACTTATCTAGATTGAACTGTCAGACAAATAGATGTTTGTCAGCCATTCAATTTGTATTGGGGAATATGCCAACAAAAACAAAACCCAGCAATTTGAAACAACAAACCCATCCTCTACTGACAAGAATAAATTGCTGTATATCAAATGAGTAAGAATTACAGTAGATCGCAGATCCTGACTGTAGGTGCTTCAGAAAGAAAAATATTCTTAGAACTAATATTGTCTGTTTTTTTTTTCTGGCAGTAGTGAACATCAAGCAAGCATGCAGCATGTTTAAAACTAATAACTGCAAGAGAAAAACAAGCAGGAATTAGCTGTCATCAGAGAAGAGTGCGGCTCTTGGGTAGTTTCAAAGGCAGTGCTCAGTGGCTGCTGAAGGTGACACAGTCTGGCCTCTATCTGAGCTCACTCCAGGCCTGTGGTCCTTCCAGGGAGGTGGTGCATCTTCACGGAAATCATGAGGAGTGAGACTGTCATTCTTGAGCCTGAACTGATTCTGGCTCTGTTTTTTTGTTTTTCGAGATAGGGTTTCTCTGTGTAGCCCTGGCTTTCCTGGAACCTGCTCTGTAGACTAGGCTG
The DNA here is from genome assembly GCA_001685095.1 of Ellobius talpinus. Classification (NCBI taxonomy): domain Eukaryota; kingdom Metazoa; phylum Chordata; class Mammalia; order Rodentia; family Cricetidae; genus Ellobius; species Ellobius talpinus. The sequence goes on along the minus strand of LOJH01000159.1, from coordinate 11,411 downwards.
GCCTCAAACTCGCAGAGATCCACCTGCCTCTGCCTCCCAAAGTGCTGGGGTTTAAGATGGGCCACCACCGACTGGCTGGCTCTGTATTTTCAATGTCCACAGAAACAACGCTTTAATGACCTCACAATTTAACAACATGCAGTGGTGATTTAGTCAAAATTGGTGTTAATCTTAAATATTAAAGTTGCTAATAAGTCAATTACATACAGCAAGAAAGCTTTGGGAATAAAAATAGTATCAATTTCCCCATCAATCTTTTGAACAGTTTAACATCTTGCTCTATGGTGTTCCTTACACCACATCTTCATTCTGGAACTTGAATAACTGCTCCTTTATTCAGAATCTAACATACCCTTCTCCTTCAACCTGGGTTTAATGCAGCTGCCACTTCATTCGGGATCTAATGCAGCTGCCCCTGCAGTGAGTCTCAGTTTGGGAACTGAAGAGAAGAAACTACCATGAATGATTTCCATCAACGCGAGAATTCAGCCCTGTGATCAGCACTCACTTCAAACAGAAAATGAGTTTCCATCACAAAAACTTCAACTGAGTCTGTGTAGTTTTATTCCAGAGAAATCTTAATGCTTACATTCTGAAAATGAGTTTCCTTCTATTGAAGTCATGTAACAACACTATGAAACTTTTAAAGTCCTGGAATAGACCTTGCGTGTTGCAGCGGCACCTTATTTCAAGACTTAGAACTTGTCTAAAGAACAACAGGAGAATAATAAAGTCCAGACAATAAAACATATGTAAAGGACCTCCTACGGGCAGTTAAGATGACAACAGAAGGGCTGGGTAATATGAAGTCTCAAGGGGCCTGCATGTTGGCTAAATGACTGAGCTGTGGGGGCTGGGCAGACAGCTCAACAGTTAGGAACACCAGCTGCTCTTCCAGAGAACCTGGGTTCGATTCCCAGAACCCGCATGGCAGCTCACAACTGTCTGTAACTCTAGTTCCAGAGGATAGAACACCCTCTTCTGGTCTCCACAGATATCAGGTATGAATGTGGTGCACAGTCATACATGCAGGCAAAACATCCATAAACAAAATAAAATAATTACTTAAAAAAATAACTGAGACAGAGAACAAAAAAAGTTATTTTTACTTTGAAGAGTTGGTAAATTACTTTTAAAATAAAACAATAAGTTGGGCATGGTGGTGCATTTCTGTAACCCCGGTACTGGGGAGGACAGGCAGGAGGCTCAAGTGCTAGAAGCCAGCCTAGACTAAATAAATAGTGAGTTCCAGCCAACCTGACCTACAGAGTCAGACCATTCTTCCAAACAAGAAGTAACAGGAAGAACTGACACCTCCCCCAGGGGAGAATGACAGGAGATGCGTGACATATACACAGCTTACTCAATGGACTCACACACACTGTGCACACACGCGCAGCACACTGCACACACACGCAGCACACTGCGCACTCACGCACAGCACACATGCAGATTTTAAAAAGATGTAAGTGTTGGTAAAGCACGTATCTGTGTTCTTTGCATCATATTTCAAACCTTTTTGAATATTTAAAATCAGTGGCAAATACAGTTTTGGTACTAAAAAGAAGTGTGAGAAAATTATTGGTGAAAGTGGGGTGCAGGTTAGCTAATTATTAAATGAATCCTTAATTAGGTAAGAAAATGTTAAACAAAAATATAAAACAATCTTTTTTAAATTCAGGCAATTTAAACTGTAGTTTTTCCTATATATTTTCTTCCTCCCTAGTGCCAGTTTGGGGATTTATTCAGACAGCTGTAAATCAGCACCATGAATTTGTTGCCTTAGTTTACTTACTAGGATAGATTCTAAAACCATGTCTGAGGCACTGAAAGTTGTCATTTTGAAATAAAAGAATATTATATACTCTATGAAATAGCTTGGCAATGAAAATCTTTTTCTCCATTTTATTTCAGGTTGCAAGTTCTGAAGACAGAATTCTAAATCAGACTAGCACAGAATACATTATTTATTTATTTATTTTATAGACGGTCCCAGAGGAAAGCAATACAGTCTCACTGGAGTGTTATAGCACGAACCTTTGCCATGCTCTCAGGCCACCTCTAATGTCCTCAACAGAATACACACTTCCAGGCACTTTGCCTGGTGAACAAATGCCCAAAGAACCTGGACTTGACTTGGCAATAAACGCATTGCTGATCTGTCTAATTTTGACTGTGATAGTACTGGACAGGGAGTGAATGCATTTCTGGTCTCTGAAAAGAACAGAGCCAAGTTTGGCACTCTATAAATATGCAATAATAATAGGACCTCAGGGCTAGAAGGGACCTTGAGAGTCCTCTAATGCTCCTCGCTGCCTCACGTCACCCTACACTGAATAGATCACATGAAGACCTCAGAGAGGATGCCCCGTGAATTCCACAAAGCTCACCGACAGTCACTGGTTGCTGTCGGGGTTGCTTTCTGAAATCTCACTAACCAATGGATCTTAGTTACACACACAGCAAAGACCAGCAAACAGCTGCACACCATACTCGGCTTGAGAGTTCTGCACAGACTGAAGACATTTGGCAACGGCAGCCTTCCATTCAGGGAAAATGAGCCCGGGATCTTCATTCATCTTCCTAATTTTCCAACCCTTTAATCATCTGAGGGCACAGCACAGAGTTTTCTCTGAATTATCTTTAGGCACAGTTGTCCCAATTGTATGCAAAGATGGAAGATTCTTCCAGAAACTAACAAGAGCCAAAGGACACTCAGTCGAACTCGAATATGTAAACTTGGGAGGGCAATTTATTTTTCTGTTTTCTTTTTAATCTCTGCCTCATATCAGAAGTACATTTTTTTTCTTTTTGTGGTGCTGGAAATCAAACTCAGGACTTAGAACTTGTGAGGCAAATACCACTAAGCTATAACACTGGCTCCGTATTTCAATTTGGTTTGTAGAGTTATTTGCTATCACTTATTAAGTCTGCTTTCTTGCCCTTTGATGAAAACATTATCAAGCAGACAAACCTCAGATTCAGATTTAACGAGTCTGAGTTCAGATTCTAGCTTTGATTAAGAACCTCGTGTACTTCAGGGAACTTGCAAAAAAGCTTTAGAACAATGAGTCTACTGCTTACCGCATGACAGAAACATCACCTCTGACAGCCACCACCAAGAAAGCTGGTGAGCTTGCTCCTCTGGCCACCACACTGGACTTGTTTGCGCACAGCCACCCCTATCTGACAGCAGATAAGGCCCAAGCCCTCCTGGCTGTGAGGACCAGACAGCGATTCACCTCCTCTTGGCTCCTGGAACTCAGTTTGGCCTCTCATTTTTGGCCTTTTAGCTTTGACTCTTTGTTGATGTGTGATCTCAACCTTCTCTGCTTTGAACGTTGGAATTTTCTAAGGACTTAGGTTCTCTTTTGCTCTGTCTCTTGAAGAGAAAATACTTTATCCCAAGTTCTGAAAGACTCACAGTCATACCCCATGAAAGTGTCAAAGACAATGCACTTCATTATCAGAACACCTCTTCCTCGGCATAGCTAAATTAACTACAATTCAAATCCCAGCCCTGCTCTGTCTGTGTGAGGATGCAGTGTCTCTATGTCTCAGTCAACGAGTCAATGCAAAGGCATTCTGTGGCCACAGTCTCCTAAGTTAAGAGGTTCCCCTAGCCACTGTTCTCAGTGGTAGATGAGGAATAAGGAAAAATACACTCTGACATCTCCACTTTGGACAAACTAGAACTAGATATTGTTCATAGTACCAAATTTATGGAGAAGTGCCCCAAAGCTAATGAAATCACACAGAAGCCATTGAGGAAGATGACAAGGCATGAAGGATCACAAGAGTACTCAGCAACAGCCTGATTCAAAAAGCACCAGCCAGAGCTGATCATTCTGAAGCACAAAACCTCAACTTGGGGCTTTGCAATAATGAGTGTAGAAACAGGAAAAATCCAGATGTTGTAGAAGTACCCCCAGACAGGAACTGTTCAAACCAGCAAAAGGTGCAGGGTTATATATCAGGAAGAAGTCTGCTTCTCAGAATATGGGAAGAAAGCACAAGAAGCCACTGGTTCCCATGAGCAAACACAAGCTGGAGAAACTACACAATCATAGTTTTGAACACTTACCAGAGAGTCAACAATACAAGGTAAGTAAACAAACTAAAAAACCCAAAGACACATGAGGGGTCTTTAAAGCCCAGGATGGAAGAGGGGGCTGTCCACACTAAATTTAACACACCAAGGCTAAACCATTAAAATGGCAGTGACATAAATAAAATGACCTTTTACCTAGGTGAGAGCTGAAAGGATTCATCTTTAGCAGAACAGCCCCACTGGAGATGTTGCCAAAGGGGCAAGTACTTGCCTGCCATGCAGAAGGCCTTTTCTTTGTAGGCAGGCAAAGAAAAAGGTTAAGTACATTGAAGACTTTTTGAAAATTAACACACACACACACACCACCACCACCAACAACAACAACAACAACAATCAACAACTCCAATTAGAATAAACTGGGGCAAGCATTTTTTTCTAATCATGTCATGAGGTTCATAGACTGTGTGAAAGTAGAATAAATAAAACAGCAAAAGTAAAGGGTTTGGGAGACAAGCAAATGGAACTCTACTGGGTAAATCTCGTGCTGTCCATGAAGGAACATGGCACTGTTTGAAAGCAGGTGCAATAACCTAAGAGCTCACACGGTAAATTCTATGCATTATCAAAAAATTAACACCAAGAAGTATAACTAAAATTTAAATAGCATAAACAGAACCACATACATTGATGAATTCATACGACAGACTCTCTAAAGCTATCCAAACAAAAGAAAGCCCAAGCTCTTCTCCAAGACCCATCCAACAATTGAAAAGCAACATGTGGAATCACACATGCAATAGATGCTGCTTTTGCAAAGTACACCATTTTGTTATTATTTAAAAAGGAGGGGTGCACACTTGTATTTGATTGCAGACAGATAAGAATCTGGAAAAATGCACAAGAAGTCACTAACCATAGTTACCTGTCTTGAAAATCTGGGAGGAGACAGAATGAGGAACTGTGATAGGAAACAGATGTGTGTTGCAGGTAGGGGGCCGCTTGTTCCTCCCGGCCTCCCGGCTAGCTTACACCTGAAATAAGCACATAGAAACTGTATTCATTAAATCATTGCTTGGCCCATTAGCTCTAACTTCTTATTGGCTAACTCTTACA
>LOJH01000158.1:39778-77395 GCA_001685095.1 Ellobius talpinus | reverse complement strand
TCTCCTTTTCTTGCTTTACTAACCCTATGCAATACCAAATAGAAGGAGCAACAGCAGGCATTCTAGCCTTGAGCCATCATCAGGGAGAACGCGCTAGACCTCAGCATCAAGTATGAGGCACTGTAGCATGTTGTAGTGTACTGACCCGCTTAAGGAACCTCCTCCATACTTCAGATCTCCTAAGAGTTGTTTCTTTGCAATCATAAAGGAAAGTTGAGATTCCTCTGTGCTTGAAATGCTTCTTCCATGTGTCATGAATGACTAATGGTCCCTGGATGAAGCAACTGCCATCTTGGGGTGTTCAATTGTGTCCCCGGCCATTCAAAGGATCATCCCTTTGGACTGGTTGACAGTTTACACCCAGGAATAGAGGTGCACAGTAGGCCCTAGAGTACCCAGCTGCTCTTTGCCTGGGTAGCATGGCCAGGGAAGATGCTATAAAGTATAAGCACCTGGAGAAGACATCAGCAGGGGCTCCTTCTATGGAGTAGGGAAGCCCTCATCATTGTGGGGTGAACTTCTCAGGCCCAGTCAGACAGAGGAGGAGCAATGGAGAAGAAAAAGAAAGTCGTAAAAGTAGGATCAGAAATCAGTGAGATACACCATACACGGGATAAAGTCAATATTTATTTAATGACCAATAAAACTGATAAAACTCCAGCAGAGATTAACTGAGGTCTTAATAGAAAAAGAGGTGTATCTTTGTATTATGCAAACATTTAAAGGTAAAGAGTGATATGGAAGCTTTATGTTAATGAAATTGAAATTTTGTAAGAATTGGACTCTTTCTAGCAAAATTTTACCTTTTTTTTTTAAAAAAAAAAACAGAACCAGGAAGAAATAACAAGTTAAATAATCTTATAACTGTTATAGACATTTAATTAGTAACTTATAACCTTCTTGCAAAGAAAACTTCCAGAGATCAATGATTTTATTCATGAATTTACCAAACATTAATGAAAAAAATGATGCAACATTTTGGTCAAAGCAGAAACCGGAAACAGAGGGAGCAGTTTTAATTCATGAATCAGTCATCTTTCATAGGGAAACCAACAAAGGGCCTTAGGCAAAACAAGGGAGACAACCAACTATGGGCTGAAACCTAAACCATGAGCAAAACTATTCTGTCATTTTGATTTTTCCCCCTGGCATTTTTGCCACTGTAATTGGAAGTTAACCAACTCTGTGTTCTGTATGTCTTCAGCACATGAGTGCTGTGTTTATCTTCACACTCTGCCAGGTCTAGATCATAGAAGCTACTCTTCTATAATTTTCATAAAAAGTAACTCTGGATGTGTATGATCTCAGGGCCCATCACTTGCTATTGGATAGCCAAGTGTAGATTACGTACAGGTAACATTATATGGACTAAGCAGGTGGTAATTGTACTTAGGAAGAGATACCATGACCACAGCAGCTCTTATAAAGGAAAACATTTAACTGGGGGTGGCTCACTTACACTTCAGAGGTTCAGTCCATTATCATCATGGCGGGATATGGCAGTATGAAGGCAGACATGGTGCTGGAGAAGTAGCTGAGAGTCCTACATCTTCCAGGCAATAGGAAGTGATCTGAGTGTCACACTGAGTGAAACTTGAACAAAAGAGACCTCAAAGCCCATCCCCCCAGTGGCTAACTTTCTCCAACAAGGACACACCAACTTCAACAAGGCCACACCTCCCACTAGTGCCACTTCCTTTGGGAGCCATTTTCTTTCAAACCACCACAATATGTAACAACAATAAAAAAAAAGAGGCCATGAATTTGAAAGAGAGCGTGTATGGAAGAGGGTGCAAAGGAGGCATTGGAGGAAGGAAAAAGAAAGGCAAAATGATGTAATTACATTACAGTTTCAAAAAAAATTTAAAAAATAACCCTGGAATGAAAGTATTAAGAGAAAGGAAAGAAAGACTTGGCACCCGAAGTTACAAACTACAGAGCAACTCTTGTCAGGGACCAGTGTCTCCTCTTTGCTCACTGATTCTTGCATTGCTTCATCTAGACAGGAAATTTTTCTCCTTCAAAAACCCTAATGCGTCTATTTCAAAATCCCAGGGTAAACTATGAATGACTTTTTGCTGTAGCAAAGGTAAAGGCGACAACTGGGGAGTCTAAAGTAGCAGAGTTCTAGAACAGACAAGCAGAGGGCAGAGGCAGCTCCCAGAGGGCCTGTTCGAGAGACAGAGCTGAAGTAGCTCAGTCTAAGCTCCCCGTGCTCCACTCAGAATTCTTTATTCATGCTGGTGTTTGAGCTCAGTCGGTAGGGGGCTTACCATACGCGAGGTCCTGGGTTTGTCCTCCAACACTGTATAAACCAGGCATGGTGGCCCCTGCCTGTATATTCTCACACTCAGGAAGGAGAGGAAGAAGGCACAGAAATTCAAGGTCATCCTTGGTCCACAGAGATTCCAAGACCAGTCTGAGCTACATGAAAATAACTGTTGTTCAACAAAAATGTTTATTGCAGTTTGTGTTTTGCTTGAACTCAATGGGGACATTTATTATGTTAAATGCTTTAACAATCAGAATGGCCTTTGACCCTCTAGTAAATCATAAATCTGCCTTGAAAGCGCTAATATAAAAGACGTACACGTAATTTTTTCCACATTCTTGTTACTTAAGACAGCAGGAATTACTTTACAGAAAGTGTTACACAGTAGGGACTGATGAAATGAATTCTAGAATATGCATGTGATCTACTATAGTTGTGCTTTCCAAGACTTTGGGATAAGTTGGAAAAATCCTCTTGATCTGTTGCTTATACAACAACCAAGACACCAGATAAAAATCTGTCCACATTTAGACCTACATCAGGCTTAGAAAAAGAAGACAGATTTCCTAGTGACTGTTTTTGGGCAGCAACAACTTACAAGTGTTTAGTTTCCATTTATAATATATATATATATATCATACATATTATCCAAATATACATATTTCTATCTATAAAATAATCAGCAAACCGGTGTGTTATCTTTAAGAAGCAAGAGTGTGAAGGGGCAGTAGCCACATATGAGTCTAGTCTTTGATGACTGGATGGTGGCTTAGATCAGCAAATTAATCCACTTTCCTAACTCAGATATTGGAGAATCTTCTTTGGCTGTTGCCCAAAGCTGAGGACAAGAAGAGAAATCATTCCTACGAGTCCTTCATCTGATGAAATGGAAAGCCCTGAGCCACACCACTGACTGCATCCCACTAAGCACCATATGGGGCACATGGTGCATGGACTAGCAATTTCCCCAGAGCCCTAGCTGCTGATTCTCTGGCATCTATGAAAAAGCGAAGGCAGCTTTCAGCATAGAGGATTGAAAGTGATGCGATGGATATCAGTGTTTGAAGACGGACTCCTGTGACAGTCAATCTCCAACCTTCTTCCCATCCTTGAGCCTTTTTCTCCTTGAATGGAGGCTCAGCTCCATATAATGAATGCAAATTTTATTTTTAAAGCAGTTTAATAAATTCTCAAGCTAAATTCTGCTCTGCCCCTTCCATATTCCTCCTCCTCCTCCTCCTCCTTCTTTTGAGTTTTTCATAGTTCAAACATGCTTCCAGCTATACATGAAACTTCCAGCTGGGTTCCAGAGGGATAGCACACATGCCCCATTTGATGAGACAGCGAGATGCAAGGTATTTCTGAAGGGAAAGATCTCAAAACATAGACTTGGAGGCCATAACGCTTGCCTCTCAGTGGATACTTTTTGTTAGTGAGATGAGTCTAATCATCCTCTTCCATGAGGAGTAAGAGGTATACATGCTTGAGTTTGCATTACAGCCTGCCTGGCCACTGCTATGAAAGAGACTCCCTGGATGGTTTTCTGGAATTTGTAAGCATGGCTAGACATAAGTGCCTTCTGAACAACAGATAGCTTCAAGCTAGCAGGCACAAGCCTGGGGAGACAAAAGTCCCTTCTGATCTTAACTATAACTACAATTAAGCAAAGCAGCCTTACTGGAGGGAAATGGAATTCTTTATCAACACAACCTAGGGGACAAGCATAGGACTCAATGTCCCCTTGTAGCTGGGACCCTGAGTAAGTGAGCTTCCAGCCCTCATCTGAATAAAAATGGGAAGTGACACACTTCCAAAGTTTGTCTTCTGGGTAAATTAAACAATGTGAGCACACTTGGTGATTCACAAGCAACTCGCCAATCAGAATGATAAGTGCTCCAAACAGAAGACTGTGCTTAATTAATCTTCTATGAAAGTAATGGATTTGGGGTTCCTGCTGTGGTCAATTGAATATGGCCCAGCTCTTGGCAGCTTCCAAGAGGCTGCCTGCTCCTTGCTCCTAGGGTCAGCCCTGGTCCTGTCACTTGCTCTGATTGGCAGAACACAGCAGGAGCTACCTCTTGGGAATTCCAAACAAAGGCACCAAGCAGTCAGGCAGCTTCCACTAACTTGGAAGCTGGTGTCCTGTCTGTGGGAAGCCTGTACTGACTTCCTGAGGGAGGAAAGACGGGGAACACACACAACTAACCTCCCTTCTTCTCCAGGCACCCCAGTCGAAGTCCCCACATGGCAAAAAGTAGAACAGGAATCAGCCACCCCAACTGAGTCTGGCCCTAATTTCTAACCCAGTGAGTCATACAGAAACAAGCTATTTAAATCTAAACTCTAGATGGTACGTTATGTAACCAAGTTAACTGTAAGGCTCTCTACATCTCCTCCCTCCCAAGAACAGGCTCTCCTGAGCCTGTCTGACACCAGCCTGGCTGGAACTCCATGGTTCCTGAATGACAAGGCTGTGGTGATGTCACCACTTGTGACCTGGGCTCAGAATTCCCACATTGTTATTTGGTCTGTGAGTCAGTCCTAGCAGGCAGTGAAGTGAAAATTGAGAGGTGTAAATTTCAGTCCTTAGCACAGTAGTGTCCCCCAGGATTGGAGGCCATTGCTGACCGGCAAACCATTTCAGAACACAAGACACACTGTGGCACAGGAAGGGATTGTGGTCATTCCCTACCTGCCCACAGGCAATGCCCTCCTCACTTGTTTCCTGGTTCCAAGTCACTTGAAAACTAGAAAGTGGGCATCATGGGCAGACGCACGTTGACTGGTAAGACTCCTAATGTGACTATGGAAAGCCAAGGAGAAGGCTTGGAGGGGGACTCAGCACACAGCAGCTCGGAAACACCACCGGAGTTAGAACAGGACCAACCAGCTCGAAGCGTCTTGAGCAGGGGTGCAGATGGTACCAATGCATGTGGCTCTGACATAGAAACATACAGCTTTTCAGCAAACTTCAGGAAAGGTTTCGAGCCCCAGGCTGTGAATGCTTGGGATATTTAGTTCACTGTCTGGTCAGTTCAGCCTGCACCTTCCCATGAGGCCTCAGCCAGCCAGAGCAGCTCCCTGGAGCCTCCAGCCAATGGACTCTGTGACTCAACCTGCCCACAATCGGTGCACTGGCTGGCTTGTTAACGGAAGTCTTTCCCTTCTTTCTGAGTCTCTGGGAGATGTCTTTTAATGCCTGGCTGCTTTCTGGGGAAGAACAAGAAGGAACAGAAAGCTAAAGTCAAAGAGTTGGTCAGGATTTGCTTCAGGGTTCTCCTGCTAACGGCCCCACACACGTCTTAGCAAGCTTCAGCAGAAAGGTTCTTTTTCTAAAAGGCTATGCCATTGCTTGCGTGCTGTTAGCCCACGCTGTGAGGTTTGTGGACACGTGCCCCTGGATGTGTCCATGTGACTGCACATTGCAAGATGTGATAAGTCCCAGTCCCAAGGAAATAGGGGTCCTACCTGGGGTGGATTATGTGCTGGGAGAGACTCCACTTCAGACAGTCATTCTGGGTCTTCACTGTATCCAGCTCAGGACCCTGAGCTGTCCTGGAAGTGCCCACCCACCTCCAGACTGGTGACGATGACCCATCTTCCAATGACCTTCCACTCAACTGCGTGCCGAGGAGCCCTGTGACTTCCTGTCGATTTTGATCATGGGATCAGACCTACTTCTGTTTGGGTGTCTGTGATGCTTCGGTTCTCAGCTCAGCTGCCATTCTTTCCCTCACTGTTAAGAGCTGCTCTATTCAAACTCTGCAGGCTGGTGACAGAGAGATCTGCCACAAAGCCATCAGATTCCTGGAAAAGAAAAGGCATTTATTTCCATGCCTTGTCCTATGTGACACCCAGACACCCGGACAGGATGGACCTTCATCAGGTGGCTCACAATCACCAAGGGGTCAGTCTTCCCTGGTCAGTTGCTAGCTCTGTGAGGTAAAATAATCATATACAGTGTACCTGAGTTTGTCTGGGGTGGCCCAGGAAAGACAGGCATCTACCAGGAACCCTGTAGGGACACCTGGCCACCCCAGCATGGCTAGAAGAATGCCTTCAGCTGAGGTAGTGAACTTTGACTCTGGCAGAGGCTTTGGGATACAGGACAACATCTGGAACAGCATCTGGAGAGGCAGCCGAGCACCTCAGACGAGGCGATGGTTCAGTTGGGTTACATGGTACAATTATGCGTACTTACAGCTTGACAGAGCTCAAAACAAATCCCTCTGTTAATGACCTAGTATTTGGGGCTTAACAGACCTTAATGAAGCTTCCCATTGCCTCTGCCAGATGGCTTTTCTCTCTGCTCCAGACTGATGCATTCCCCCTTATCCCTCATGCTGCTATTCCTCAGGAGCTCAAACACAGATGTCTCAAGATTGTATATGGGTTTAACTATTCAAATAAACAGATATACTGGCTCAAGACAGGGTGTGTTTGCCCAAAAAGATTATATCTATGAACCAGATTTGTATTTGGCCATCTGTTTTATTTACAGTTTTACTTCAGAAAGGACTTGCAGCAACTAAACCTGGAGGTAGAGTGTGACAGTGTAAGATCCTCATCTATCAAATGCCCCTTACACATAGTGTGTGAGAGGCCATCATGACCCTGAAGGGGTTAAACAATGGCTGAGCTGTTCCCACACCCCAGGGCTGGTGAGACACAGAATGTTAGGAATCATGACACTGACTTCAAACCTTTATTACGTACTCCACATCCAGGCGCTGCCAAAGGTTTGTTGTATGCAGCCAAGCAGCCAAGTGCTCTAAAGACAACCCGATGGAAGAGGTCGTTTCCATCTCCTTATTTTATAGATGAGGAAATGGAGGTTTGCAGAGAGGTCGTGTGTTATTAGGAAATGTGAGAGACAGGACTGGGTTCTAGGAGTCTGCTTATGATCCTGATATGTGTCAGCCTTTCCCTAAGGGATGGACAGAGGGGCTGGGGTGTGAGCAGACAATAAGGCAAGGTGGCAGGAGTTCCCAGGACACTTTGTACTAGAATATTCAAAGCCTTCTTCAAGAGGGAAAACAATCTGGCCTCATCCTTGGAAGATGAGTTACCGCTAGCTACATAAAAGAAAATCTAGGCAGCGTTCAAGGCATGGACACTGGCAGGTTCATGAGGCCTGTGATAGACAGCAAGTCCTCATATGTGGGAGTGGGAAGACATGAAGCCAGGTGGGGAAGTTGAGAGGAGGCTCAGGGATGTTTCAGTCCTGGCCGGACAGACAGCAGCCTTCAGAAAGCACCAGGGAAATTTTGGAGGGTAGTGTACAATCTGAGTAACCCTGATGACAACATGGAAGACAGCCAAGCTGGGTGACCCGCTAGGATAGCAGAAATGACGACATTGCCAGTGAATGTGGACATCTGGGGGGAGAGCAGAGAGCAGACAGCCCCAGAAAATAGACCTGGGTGTTGAGGGGCCAGAGGACTGGAGCCTGGCAGCCACTGAAGGGAGCAAGACTTGTGACAAGTCTGAAGGCCAGTAGGCAACACAGGGGAGCTCTTCCTCCAGACCCTGGGCATGCAGGGATGGGGGTCCTTGTGGGGGTAGAAGGAGATCCACACCAGTGAGGAGAGAGATGGGGGGAGGGGGCCTTGAAAGAGGTGAGGAGGGTTCATTCTAGTGTACAGATAGAAGGGTAGGGGTGGGGGCAAGCCACAATGGCCAATGGAACTTTTGTGCTTAAGATCAATAATCTCTTGTCCATAATCTCTTGTCTGAAATGTTCTGGAAAAGTGCCCACTTGCATGTGCATATGCACACGTGTGTATGTGCCCATGTGAGAATGCATGCATGTGTGCTCATGTGTGTATGCATGTGTGTACATGTGTGAGTGTATGTGTATATGCATGTGTATGCATGTATGTTCATGTGTGAACATGTGTATGTATGTGTGTGTGCTAGTCATCTATACTCGCAGGTAAACACACTACTGGTGAGGGCACAGGCTGTGGGGTCATCTCAGCTTCGTGGCCCTGCTTATTCCAGTTTGCTTTTCTGTTTGATAAAGCACTGGCAGAAAACAGCTTAGGTTTGTGTCAGCTAACAAGCCAAGGTCTATCAACAGTGAAAGCCAAGGCAGGAACAGGAACAGGGACCTGAAGCAGATCGTGGAGGCATGCTGCTTAAAGGCTTGCTCCAGGCTCAGGTTCCACTTCCTTATACCACCCAGGCCCATCCATCAGGGATCACACTGCTCACAGTGTGCAAGCCCTTTCTATATCAATCAGCAACCAAGAAAATGCCAGACAGACATGATGTCCTGGATGACTTTCTATTGCTGTAATAGACACCATGACCAAAGACAACCTGAGGATGAAAGGGTTTGCTGGCCATAAACAAACATCACTAGCAGAAGTCACGGAAGGAACCCATGGCAGGACCCTGGAGGCCGGAGCTGAAGCAGAGACCACCGAGGAGTACTGCTTACTGGATTGCTCCCCATGGCTTGCTTTCTTATATAATCCAGGACCACCTGCCCAGGAGTGGCACTGCCCATAGTGGGCTGGGACCTCCCACATCAATCATTAATCAAGGAAATATCCCCAGATATGTCTACAGGCCATTCTGATGAAGGCATTTTCCCCCTTACCAGATGACTCTAGCTTGCCTCAAACTGACAAAAACTGACCAGCTCTCAGGGCCATAGGCCAATGGGACTGAGAGCGTGTCCTGTTGATGCTCTGTCTTGTCTTTCTAACCGACTTTAGGTTTCCATCATGTTGACAGCTGATACTATGACACAGTTCGTGATGAATAAATGACTCGTGCCTCAATTTCCCCATCTTTAAAACAGCATTAGTTACAGTCTGTCACAGAGCTGTTGGCAATTTCAAGTTACATAATTTTTATAATGGTGGAAAAGAGTGTCTGTCTGCTGGTGAGTCCTCTCCAGACATTCAGTGCTGAGGCTTGGCAAGATGCCCAAGGGTCTAAGCCTCATGGTGGGAATGTACAATGACTGGTAAATTCTGGGCTTTTTTGGACATCATCATTTGCCAAGAGTCACCCTGTTCTCTTGCAGCTTCATGAGTTCTGTCCAATTTAGGGATCATTCTCTATTCTGTAGGAAAGACAGATTGGCTGAAGGGTCTCACTGTGGCTTGAAAAATATGCTCTTGGCTTTCTCTCCCCAGTATTTTCTCAAGTTTTTCCGTCAGTTGAATATATGCTTGTAACCATGTTGGTGAGATCTGCATACAAGTCCTGTAAACTGGGCAGGCCTGGAGGATTAAGAGGAAGTCTGATAAGTGTTAGGCCCCATTCAGATAAGTATTTATATCGAGAAAATTGTATCTATACACAAGTTTATAACTGAAGGCTTATTTTTAACCAAAAAGAGTACTTGGGTTTTTATCCAAATCTTATTTGGTATCTATTAACTTGCTTTCTGTTGCCATGATAAACACCATGTCCAAAAGCAACTTGTAGAGGAAAGGGTTCCTTTTATCTTATAGGTACTGGTTTTGAAGACATGAAGGGGTCATGGAGAGCAGCAGAGACTTGGTACTGTGTGGCAGGGCTGGAGTCCAGAAGACAGCCCAGGAGAGGCGATGGGTGAAAGTGCAGCCCAGTTGCAGCAGAGACCCCAGAAGTTTTGAGATGCCAGTGCCATGTAACAACCACCAAGAACAGCAGTAGCCATGGAGCAGAGCCAGTTTGAGGTTAGAAGACAATCTGTGTGGGCTGCAGAGCGCAGATCCAGAGAAGCGTCAGTGAGTGGATCCCAGATTTTGGACATTGAGTTAATTACAGTATTGAACCTCGGTTGTGCTTTGATCTGATTGTGACTGTGCTCTGGTAATTCCCTCTTGATGGAAGAAAGAATTTTTGATTTTACAGGAGCCCACAGTTGAGAGACCTAAAACTTTTAAAAAGGTGTTAGAGTTTTACAAAGACTCTGGATGTTTAAAGAGAGTTTGGGTGTTTTAAAGAGACCTTTGAACGTTAAAGTGTTTGCACTTTCAATCACTGGGGGACGTTTAAAAGTCAGAATATTTTATATTGTGATGTTGCTATTAGTATGGGATCTTGGGAATGGACAAGAAGGAAAGGTTGTGGCTGAAGAGGGATGTGTTTGTGTGTCAAACTGACAAGCGGTTAGCTGTGCTGGATGGTTTTTGTCACCTTGATACCAGCTAGAGTTATCTGAGATGAGAAAACTTCCAATGAGAAACTACATCCATGAGATCTGGCTGTAGGCAAGCATGCAGGGCATTTTTTCTTAATCAGTGATTGATATAGGGCAGCCCAATCCATTGTGGGCGGCACCACTCTGGGCTGGTGGTCCTGGGTTCTGAAAGAAAACAGGCTGAGAAAAGTCATGAGGAGCAAGGCAGTAAGCAGCACCCCTCCATGGCCTTTGTATCTACCCCTGCCTCCAGGTTCCTTCCCTGTTTGAGTTCCTGTCCTGACCTCCTTCGATGATAAACAGCGATTTAGGATATGTAAGCCAAATAAACTCTTTCCTCTCCAAGTTGCTTTTGGTCATGGTGTTTCATCACAGTGGTAGCTACCCTACCTAGGACAGCATCCAAAGAATGTAAGATGGCACACGATGTGACCAGTAGTCAGAGGAAAGGACAGACTCCATGTTGAGTAGTCTGCCATCCTCTGTTACCATGGTAATGGTGATAGCAGTCCTCTCTGAGCAGAAGAGATTGTTCTAGTTCAGGGGAAATGTGAATCTCGGAGTCTGTTCTTTCCGTCGAGAGTGCGACTCCGTGGTTTGTGAGGCTTTGCCTCTGTTCTGACCCAGACAAAGAAAGCAAAAGAGTCTGGCACACACGGTAAGGGGGATTGGCAAAGTAAGAGTGCAGCTTATTCCTGCAACAAAGTAACTGATAATCGCCTTCATTATTCTAGGCTAGATTGAGGTCATTGTCTGATGAAATTGGGCAATTTAGGAAACAGAGAGACTGAACACAACATGTGAATCTGTTTAGACACAAATTCTTATCATCGTTAGCTTCCAGGAAGGGGAGAGCCAGGAAGAGATGAAGACACTCTGGTGTACAGGGGGTGAGTAACGAGGACAGCCTTGATGAGGTGTAAAAGCAGCAAGTGGGGGTGGACCAGGTAGGGATGAGGGACCTGGAATCTCTACAAGCATCTGTTATTTCATCCCTGGTGTGGAACACAGTGACATCATAACATTTGCTGTCTCTTGTACTTCAGAAATATCTGCTTTGGTTATTTAAAAAAAATAAAAACTAAACTAAATAAAACTTGTGCAGGGATCTCAGCTCTTTTCAATACAAGGAAGCCTCAGTCACCCAGACTTCATTGATCACTCCCTTGGCTCTCGCCCTAGTTAATCATCCTGTTTAAGGGTCCCACCTTTCATCTTTGCTGCTACATTGCTACAAAGCTCTTGTCAGTTCCACCCTTTATATACCAATGATAAACAAAGCTTTTATGGCCTCCTCAGGGCCAAGTTCAGTGCTGGTTCTTCATTGCATCCTGCTAGCACATGGAGGGCTCCAGGTCACCCAGTGCCATCTCTATCCAGATCTTCTTGGGTGAGCATTTGGGGAAGGTCAGTACATATTAATCCCCTTTCTCTGTATTTAGAGGGTCTGTCAGAGGACATAGCTTCTGACTGGATTTTCCTAACATTCATGCAGCTATAATAAAGTTCTGTCTCCAATCTGTTCCATGGGGCATCCTTTTATAAGGACTGGGGATGCCAGGACCCTCCCATCTGCAGCTGAGAGGCAATGACATCGTTTTATAACCTTAGATGAACCTCTTGAAGTAAAAGCTATAACTGGAGGAGAAAGAGAAGGCAGTTTGCTTGGGTGATTTAAAAGATGGAGGAATGGTGTCAAGGCAAGACTAGCTCAGGTTTGACTGAATTCAAGGGTTAATGCCACATCCCCACGCTCAGCCTCTCTCTGCCTTGTGTCTGTCTCCTTCTGTGTCCACTCTCTTTGTCAATGAGCTTTCTCATGCAAAGGCAGAGGTGGCTCCAACAGGCCCAGGCCACACTCAGCAAGTGCAGTGAACACAGAATTTCTTCCCTTAACATCACAAAAGTCACAGACAGGACCCGCCTTGCCTTAAAGAAATCACTACTTATTCTTTCACCTACCTCTGTTAAGAGAGACATTTGGTACTTACTCTGCCATCCTGCCACCATGGTAGGGTTCTAAAGCAGTCAGAACCATGCAGACTAAATTGGGTAGTAAAGTCAAACTTGAAGGACACACCCCATCCCCTTAGGGTGCTCTGGAACATAACCAGCTAACAAATGGGTTCTCATGGACTTTCTTTGCCCCAGGTAGAACTGTCCTAAAGAGTCAAAAGACAGGCAAGAATTTGGACAGGTGCCTAATCGTCATTTCCCCTTATGAGCTAGCTGTTGTGGATTGTCAATGCTCTCGAGCTTTCCAGAACCCCTCTTTAGTACAGATCTCACTTCCCTGGAGAGGCTGCCAATGATACCTTCCCCAAAGCACACAGCTGAGTCTCTGGTGATTCTCTTCAGTCCAACTGCCTAAGGTAAGGTGAAGCCATCATCTGGGCCAGCTCATAGTCAATGACTAGCCTTCAAAGGGCCACCTTCTTGCCCCAACTCAGGACACACTCCCAAAACAAAGCCACTCAAGCTCAGCACTCACTCTAGGACGGAGGGCTTTGCCAGCTGGCTTTCCCTCCACACATCTGTTTCTCTGCCCCACCCACCCACAGGGGCTATCCCCAGCCATCTTCCTCCAGGAGAGCATCAGAGTCCAAGTTCCTTTCAGGGAACCACCCTTCAACAATGCTTTTGTGGCATCTCAGGCTAGTCCTTGTGTATGCCCACCAAGAAACAAGATGGTTCTGTAGGAAAAGAAGAGTTGAAACGAAACAACTTGATTTTGTTCCTTCCAACCAGCAGGGAGAGTTTGGTGAAGTTAGTAATCCGGTTTTATCCTCGTAAGCTCATCTGATAAAATGGTGATATGAATAACCACAGCCACCCCCCACCCCACCTCCGCAGGCTGTTAAGGAGTATTTGTAACTGGTACATAAACACGTGAAAAGTATACATGATGATGAGGTTCCATGTTGTTTCAACCCATAAACATACTGCATAATGTTCAAATCAGGTTAAAATACCACTTCTTCAACATTTATCATTTCCTTATGGCAAAAAAATGTCATCCAAGCCCTTTCTTCTACCAAAAGTTGGGAATAGGTAGTTCAATGGGAATAAAGTTTGGTTTTACAAGATGTTAAGGTCTAACTAGAAATGTCCCCCCAAGGCTCATGTGTTGAAATCTTGATTGGCAGCTTTTGCTATTTTGAAGGCTATGCATTCAGTCTTTAGGAGGTGAAGTCTGACCAGCAGAAGCAGGTCACCAGGACTGAAGAAGATGCCAATCCCTAGATCTAGCCTGCTCCCCCACTTCCACACGAACAGTGCTGTGGTGGTTTGAAAGACAATGGCCCCCAAAGGGAGTGGCACTATTAGGAGGTGTGGCTTTGCTGGAGTCTGTATGGCCTTGTTGGAGGAAGTGTGTCACTATGGGGGTGGGCTTTGAGGTCGCATATATGCTTAAGCTATGCCCAGTGCTTTAGATCACTTCCTGTTGCCTGTGAGTCAAGATGTAAGACTCTCAGCCACTTCTCCATCACTGTGTCTGCCTGCATGCCACCATGCCACACCATGATGATAATAGACTGAACCTCTAAAAATGCAAGCCACACCAATTAAATGTTTTCCTTTATAAGAGTTGCCATGGTCGTGGTGTCTCTTCATAGCAACAGAATCCCTGACTAAGACAAATACTGAGTCAATGTCCCATACCCTCCCCGCTGTGATGGACTAAACCCACAGAAACTTTGAGTCAGAACACATCCTTCCTGCCTGCAATGGTTTACCTTGACTGTCACCAGAACAGGCTCTAGCATCACCATGGAAACACATCTCTGGGCTTGTCTGTGAGGGATTATCTAGATTGGGATAACCAAGGCAGGAAGGCCCACCCTAAATGTGGGTGGCATTCCAAGGGCTGTGCTTCTGCACTGCACAAAATAAGGAAACCGAGCTGAGCGTGACATCGATCTCTCCTTCCTGACCACAGATACAATGTAGCAGTCACCCAAGTCCAGTCACTGTGACTCCCTTCACTATGATGAATGGCGTTCTCCAACTGTGAGCCCAACCCAATCTTTCCTTCTGCATGTTGCTTCTGTGAGGAGTTTTATCCCAACAACGTGCAAAGCAACTAATACTCTCGTCAGCCGCTTCTGTCAGGGAAGCCGACCTCGTGGTGTGATAGACCCAATTGTGTGGTTTGGGAGCCTTTGAACGAGGTCACAGAGCTTTGTGGAAGAGCGTGACAGTGCAGCCTAGAGAAGATCTAGAACACTTAGAAGGGGCTAACAGGAAGTTCCAGTGCAAGCCAGGTAGAAAAGCTGCCCTTGGAGAGTCTCAGAAGGGAATGTGGGCAGGATGGGAGACTGGACTAGAGGCCATTCTACCTCTGGATTATGTTCGATTATGGTTACCTCCTCCACATTACACAACAGTTAGAGTGAGGCCATTCAGAAAACACAGATAAATTCACTTAATGGGAGAAATCCCAAGGTGGGGAAACACCTGTGTGGTTGTTCCTGGCTGCTTCTAGTACAGTTATAGTTAGAATGTTTGGCAAAAATGAAAACAGTCAAACTTCCTTTAAACCTTCTGTTTGGACAAGAAAATACATGTTTGATGCGGACAAAGCATGAAGACCACAGTGGTCACTATCAGAGGTTCTTACCATTGAAGAGAAGTGGCCCATATCCACCAAGACAATGGGGAAGGTGCCGACAGAACAAACTGTCAAGAGATTAGGGAGCGAGTTTCACACATACATACAACATTAGTTTATTTAGACAGTTGTGGGGAATCGTGGGGTTGGCCTGATCTCACTGCCATGAGAGGCAAATATCATAGGTCTTCAGGTTAGAGTCCGTGACTCCTGGGGCACTGTGTGCCTTTAAGTTCCTGAGAAACCAAGGCACTCCCCCAGGCAGTGGATCATTCAGGCTGCCTGTGTTTCTCTGCATTCCCTAGAAGTCAGCAAAGCATAGAGATGCTTGGCTGAACAATCAGTCTTAGACATTAATCTTGTGTACCCCGTAGAGCCTGAAAACATCACTGTAGCCTGGCAAATATAATTTTATCCTTCCTGGAAACTACCAATATATGCTGTTTGATATGTGTATTAAAAGTCTGATTGATTGGGATAAACTTGTCTCCCACCTCAGTCCTGCTAAGACCCCTCCAAACCAGACATATCAGGAGACCTGGGCTGGGTAAGCAAGCACTGGAATTTAGAGACAGGATCTTACTATACAGCCCTGGCTGGCCTGGAACTCAGAGATTCACTTGCCTCTGCCTCTTGAAGACACACACACACACACACACACACACACACACACACACACACGTATTTACTCTTGCTGAATCCATATCTTTGTAATTATATACTGACCATGTCTGTTTTACTTGATGAAGACATGATAACCCTACTTTCAGATTTCAAATGAACAGAGTATCTAACTCAATCCCTTGATTTTCAAGCCTATTTATGTTTGTGGAGATGAAGTATCTTATAAGAAATATAAAGTTGGCTTTTATCTTTTCATCCACTTGGCATTTATCTTTCCATTTCATCTTTCAAAGAAATTATATCCATTTGCAGTGAAGGAAATTGGCCATGTCCTGCTAGAACGTTATGTGACATTTTCTAATTTTGTTCTTCTGTGGTTCAGTGAAGTTATCAAGTCATATGTTTGGATTCCATGCTTATTAGTTAGGGTTCAGACATTATGGATTTTTATTTTGTGACTATTATGAGGCTTACAAAGTGGTGATGGGTGGGGGAAGGACTTGGGTGGGAAGTATTGGGAGTGGATTTGCAGCAAACATATACGCATGTATGACTATTCAATACTTGAAGCAAACATATACGCATGTATGACTATTCAATACTTGAAGCAAACATATACGCATGTATGACTATTAAATACTTGAAGTCATCGTTTAATCATAATGAAACATTTTAAATACAGTAACAACATAATTGAAAAGATAAGAACAGGGAAAAAATACATAAAAATCCTACAATTTACCCTTTGCTCCCACATTCTGAATTCTAGATATTTCTATATGTATTGCCATCTCTTAAGATGTTAGTGTAATTGTTAATTTTTGTTTTGTTTTTAGACTTCATACTCCAACAACTTGATTATCTCCTCTTTTAATACTATCCCAGAGTTCTTGTAAGTTCTATTCTTTCCTCTATATCCATATTTTAAATTATCCTCAACACCTCCAATGGAAGCCCCCTGCTCCATCAGAGGCCATGCCAGCACCCAGATTCCCAAGTAAGCACCCACCCTGCAAACCAACAATACTCTTTCAGAACCCCAATAACCCTTCCCCCCTTGCCACCCTATCCTGCCCACACCTCTTGTGAAATCCCCTTGCTCCACCAGAGGCCACACCAGCACCCAGATCCCCAGATGATTCCCACTAGACCAGAGGCCACTCCAGCTGCCAGAACCCCAGATCCCAACTTAGAGGGAAACCCCCTGCTTGACCAAAGGCCATCTGGCCATCACAAGTCCAGCCCCCAATGTTGTGGAATATTACTTTAACTATGTAAAGGTGTATTACATTTGTTTATGCTGCATTTGTTTAATTATGTAAAGATGTGTTGCTGTTTCATCTTGCCTGCCTAAGACACCTGATTGGTCTACTAAAAAGCTGAATGGCTGATATCTAGGCAGCAGAGGGATGGATGGGGCTGGCAGGCAGGGAGAATAAGTAGGAGGAGAAATCTAGGCTCAGAAATGAAAGAGAAGAGAGAATGAGGAAGAAATGGGGCCAGAAGTCAGGCAGCTATCAGCCAGATAGACATAGAGGAATCAGGAAAGTAAGATATACAGAATGGAAGAAAGGTAAAAAGCTCCAAGGCAAAACATTAATGAAGAGAAAAAGATGAAAACACGAGTTAATATAAGGCCAAGCCTTCATAACTAATAATAAGTCTATGTCATGATTTGGGAGCCGGTTGTTGGACCAAAAGAAAACCTGTTACACTCAACTTGGGCAGAGACCTTCTCAACCACAGGCCACTCTACCAAGAAAACCAGAGAGGAAACAGAAACTAAGGAACAAAACACCCACCCCAAAAAGACAAACCCAGAAATTGACACCTAGACCAATAATCACCCCAAACCCAGATGCTCAAATGCCAGGGCTAGTGTAAGAACACAGTCAACAACAATCAGGGCATCATGTCACCAGCAGAGCTCAGCTATCCCACCACAATCAACAACAGTCAGGGCAGCATGTCACCAGCAGAGCTCAGCTATCCTACCACAGCAAGCTCTGACTATTCCAACACAGCTGAAGCAAAAGAAAATGACCTTAAAACCAACTTTACAGAGATGACAGAAATCCTTAAAGAGGGAATGAATAAATCCATTGAAGAAACCCAAGACAGCCAAGACAAAACAAGGAGACAATTGAAAGAAATGAATAAAACTTTTCAAGACCTGAAAATAGAAATTGAATCAATGAAGAAAATTCAAACTGAGGGAATTCTAGAAATGGAAAATCTAGGTAAGTGAACAGGACTATAAAGGCAAGTATCACCAACAGAATACAAGAGACAGAAGAAAAAACTTCAGGCATTGAAGATATGATACAAGAAATAAATGCATCAGTCAAAGAAAATGTTAAATCTGGAAGATCCCTGACACAAAACATCCAGGAAATCTGGGACACTATAAAAAAAAAACAAGCCTAAAGAAGAAGAAGAATCCCAGCTCAAAGGCCCAAAAAATATTTTTTAACAAAATCATAGAAGAAATTTTCTTAATCTAAAGATGGACATGCCTATAGAGGTACAATAAGTTTTCATAACACCCAATAGATTAGACCAGATGAGAAAGTCCCCATGCCATATAAAAATTATAACAATAAACACACAAAGAGTATTAAAAACATCAAAGGAAAAACACCAAGTAACACAAAAAAAGCAGACCTATCAGAATTACACCCAACAACTCAAAAAGCCAGAAGGGCCTGGACAGATGTCTTGCAGACTCTAAGAGACCAAGGATACCAGCCCAGCCGACTATACTCAGCAAAATTTTCAATCACCACAGAGAAAACAATACATTCCATGGTAAATCAAATGTAAACAGTATCCTTCCACAAATCCAGCCCTACAGAAGGTACTAGAGGGAAAACTTCAACCCAAGAAGATTAACTACAACCAGGAAAATACAGACATGAAATAATCTCACACCAACAAAGCCCTAAAATGAGAAACACACACACACACATGGGCACACAGCATACATGCAGGCACACACACACACACACACTACCATCATCACCAAAAACAACAACTTAATAACAGGAAATAACAATCATTGGCCATTGATAGCTTTCTATATCAATGGATTCAATTCCCCCAATAAAAAGATACAGACTATCAGAACGAACCTGAAAACAGGATCCATCATTCTGCTGCATACAAGAAACACACCTCAACATCAAAGATAGACATTACCTCAGAGTAAGGGGTTGGAAAAAGATTTTTCCAAGCAAATGGACCTAAGAAACAAGCTGGTGTATCCATTCTAATTACTAACGAAATGAACTTCAAGCCAAGTTAATCAAAAGAAATGGAGGGCACTTCATTTCCACCAAAGTAAAAATCAACCAAGGTGATTTTTTTTCAGTTTTTAACATCTAAGTCCCAAAGGGCACGAATATTTATAAAAGAAACATTATGAAGGCTTAAATCACACATTGACGACCCTCAAATATTGATAGTGGGAGGACTTCAATATTCCACTCTCACCACAGACAGACCATCCAGACACAATCTAAATGAAGAAACACTGGAGATGTTGTGAAACAAAGGACTGAACAGGTGTCTACAGGACATTTTACCCAAACATGAAAGAATACACTTTCTACTCAGCACCTCATGGAACATTCTCCAAAACTGACCATATTCATGGCCATGAAGAAAGTCTCAACAGAGACAAGAATATCGAAATAACCCCCTGCCTCTCATCAGACCATCATGGATTAAAACTGGATTTCAACAACAGAAACAACAGAAAGCCTACAAGCTCATGGAAACTGTACAAGTCTCTACTGAGTGACTATTTTGTAAAAGCAGAAATAAGAAAGAAGTTAAAGACTTCTTAGAATTCAGTAAAATTGAATGCACAACATACCAAAGATTATAGGGCACAGTGAACATAGTGCTTAAAGGGAAGTTCATAGCACTAAGTGCCTTCATGAAGCAGTTGAGAGATACCATAATGGCAAACTAAAAGCTCTAGAGCAAAAAGAAGCAATCAAGCCCAAGAAAGGTAGATGGCAGGAAATAATCAAACTAAGGTCTGGAATCAATAATAGGAACAAAGAGAACATACAAAAACATTAATGAAACAAAGAGCTGATTCTTTCAGAAAATCAACAAAATAGACAAACCCTTACCCAAAGAGACTAAGAGACACAGAGAATATCCAAATTAACAAAATCATAAACAAAAGGGGATCATAACAACAGACGCTGAGGAAATCAAAAGAATCATTAGGTCATACTTCAAAAACCCGTACTCCACAAAATTGGAAAGTCTAAAAGAAATGGATAATTTTCTTGATAGATACAATGTACCAAACTTAAATCAAGATCAGATAAAACAATTTAAATAGACCTATAACCTGTAAGGAAATAGGAGCAATCATTAAAAATCTCACAGCCAAAAAAGTCCAGGGATAGATGGTTTTAGCATTCTACCATACATTAAAAGAAGAGCTAATTCAAATACTCCTCAAATTGTTCCACAAAATAGAAACAGAAGGAACATTGCCAAACTCATTTTATGAGGCCACAGTCACCCTGATACACAAAGCACACAAAGATTCAACAAAGAATTACAGACCAATCTGCCTCATGAACATTGATTCAAAAATACTCAGTAAAATACTCACAAACCAAATCCAAGAACACATAAAAATGATCATCCATCATGATCCAGTAGGCTTTATCCCAGAGATGCAGGGGTGGTTCAACATCTGAAAATCTGTCAATGTCATACAGTCAAACTGAAAGCTCCCAAAGATCAGGACAACACTGTGGTGGAGGAAGGCCCACAATGCAACAGGCTGCTACTGCAGAGGTAGAACCGCAGCTATGGTTACAAGCCCCACAAGAGAAGATGCTAAGATGCCAGCTAGAAGAGAGCACATGGCTGGTGGTTGCACATGTTCCCCCTAGCATTGGAGCTTCCTCAAAGTTCCATCTGCAGGAGAGGGGCACACATACACACACAGGCGAAAACACTTAAGACACGTAACATTTCATCTGCAGGGGAGGGGCACACATACATACACAGGCAAAAACACTCGGACACATAACATTTCATCTGCAGGGTAGGGGAACACATACACACACAGGCAAAAACACTCAGACACATAACATTTCATCTGCAGGGGAGGGGCACACATACACACACAGGCAAAACACTCGGACACATAACATTTCATCTGAAGGGTAGGGCACACATACACACACACAGGCAAAAACACTCGGACACATAACATTTCATCTGCAGGGGAGGGCACACACACACACAGGCAAAAACACTCAGACACATAACATTTCATCTGCAGGGGAGGAGCACACATACACACACACAGGTGAAAACACTCAGACACGTAACATTTCATCTGCAGATGTGGGGCACACATACACACACAGGCAAAAACACTCGGACACGTAACATTTTTAAATCCTGCGGAAGATAAATTTATAAGAATTATGTGACAAACTAGCTGACTGAACAGTAGTATATAGAATGTAATCATAATCTTCCTAGCCTTTGAGGAAGTACACACACACACACACACACAGCAAAAGGCAATATCACAAATAAAAGTAGCTATTATTCTTGAATGTCTGTTAATATTTATGTTTTACTATGTTCTTTATTATGTATCATTTTGTCTCTCTTGGCCATTTATTCATTCTATAATTTCTTTTAAAGGGTGCTACTCGTTACATGGCATACATTGAACTAAAATTAAAATCAAAACCCACATCTAAACACTAGTAATTCTACAATAATAGGAACCTGACTTCTCAAACGGCCAAAACATTTTCCAAGTGCCAACCAGGACTCACACAGTCACTAGGAAAAACTAAATGTGAGTCCAGCAACAGTTAGTTCCAAGACGTCCCCGCTGGCCGTAATTAATTCAAAGAAGCAATCAGCTGAGCTAATACTGTCTATTGTACTGTGTGTAACTCACTTGCTCTCAATAATAGGTTACATTTAGTACTCTTCCCAGGACCAGAAGGTGATTGCTAAATAGTCTGCAAGGTCTATGTAACATGGAAGGCATTTATTTTTATGACTTTCCTGCTGGTGACCATTTTCCTAATTCTGAGTCAAAACTTAGCCATGACTTAACAGGACCAAATGTGACTTGAAATTTAACACTTCTTGGACAATCCAAGACATAGAGACCCGCACCCAGCCAGGTGAGGGGGCCAGACTTGCTAAGGGTGCCACCTGGACAATCCAAGACATAGATAGGGCTCTGCACCCAGTCAGGCAAGAGGCCCACCCTCACTACAGGTGCAGCCTTGAAGCACCATTTACTGCCTCATCCTTCTACTTTCTGTGACTTAAATTTCTTTCTTCTTTTGACCCTCTCCCTCCTTTTCAACTCTTGTTTTCTGTGCTATTTTTTTCAGCCATGTGGTCCTTTTCTCTCCAGGTGCATGACTGCTCCTGAGCATGCATTTTCTCTGACAGGGGCTTCTGAAGCAATACAGAGTTTCTCCGTGCCTGTGTGAGTGCTCAGAGAAACCACAGTGCATCCTGAACCTAGTAATCAGACAAAGCAACAGTCACCTTAAAGCAACCGGAGAACCACAGCATGAGTCAGCACTGAGAGATGCTTGCCTGCCCACCTGAATGACCTTTGGATCCTACATGGTATCGAGAGAACTGGTCCCAGAGAGTTACCCTCTGACTTGCACACACATGCTGTGACATGTGTACACCTGTACTAATGCGCACACACACAAAAATAATAACACAAAAAGCTAAAAGCCAGTCACAAAGTTCCATTACACACAATGAAGCACTTGAGGACGGACCCCAAACTACTCATGAAACAGTCTAGGCCAATCCTTGTGTCTCTGTGATGCCACTGATGAGTATTTAGAACCAACGTATCCATGGGATTACAAGCATCTCTAGTACAGAAAAGGAATGGTCTTTAGGACAGGCAGGAAATAAATCTGACTCTCAAGTTTAGTTAGAGATTTCTAGAGACAGTCAGACTAGAACTGTACTGACCCAGAGTATATTGAGAAGCAGGGAAAGTCACGGGAGTCTAAACAACTAAACCCAACTATCAGGAAACAGGTCCTTGGAGCAATGTGGTGCTGTCCAGGTTTGCTGCCTATGTTCCTTAGCTACAATGAATCTTTGGAAATGCTTAGATCAAGCTGTGAGTTTTGATCCTACTGTCGTCTTTGTTGTGATTAGCATTCCAGTGAGCTACACCCTGTATCTATTTTATTTCTAAGAACAAACTAAAAATATCCATTAAAAGGCAAGCTAGACAGGCTCAGGCTTGGATGAGGTTAAGAGCAAATCAATAGAAGAGAAAGGCTATGGGGAATCAAGGATAGTTGGCTTTATGCAAAACTGACATCAAAAACTACATCTGTGTAGGTCCAAGAGTGAAGCCAGCTTGCATGTATATTAGAATCATCAGGCAGGTGGATGATGAAACTATGGGAAGAGATTAAAGAGCCCGGTAAATAGATTAGTCATTCTGTAATCAGGTTGGAATACAAATTAGAGGCCAAATGTCTTTTATCTGCATTCTTTTGGTTAACTTTTTTTGTAATGCAAATTTTAAGTGTTTTGAGACCTAGGTTTCTCAATGTCACTTTTCATCTGAGCCCCTTACATATCCTCTTTACAGATGCAGTCATAGCTACGGAGCAGCAACACAGTTCTGCAGGCAACTGTATCATGACAGACCCTCCACTTGGTCTTCTGCAAGTCTCCACAGCATCCCTGGTTACCTGGAGTGAAGTGCAACCTTCTCGCCCGTGCTATTGATGGGGCAGGAGTGATTTAGAGAGGACCAGACACCTCGTTCTGACAGGAGCAGTCCAGTTGACCTTTTTGCTACCTTACCTCTCCTCATCTGTCAGCCTCCAGTGACGACACTATGGAAAACCTCTCTAAGTGTCCCTAGTACCCAGGCCTCTGACCCCGTCCACCCTGACTGCCCACAACTCACAAGATGCATTCTCTCTACCCAGTTGTCTCAGCCTCATACACACCCGCTTCTGCTGCTCCTCTCAGCTTCCCCACCAGCTGTCAGAGTGAACAGCCAAGATACACTGCTCCCTGATAACTCAGAGTGGAGGGTACCTTCGTGGCTTAGTGCATTTAATCTCTACCACAACCTACCATGTGAGATCATTGTGGATGGCCTTTGACCCGTAAAGATTTGATTTAGGACCTCTTGATTTTGCATTGGGCTTCCTGGAAGGCAACCCCATCATAAGCAGAGAGGAAATGTGTTACCAAATTTTACAAAAAGATACTGAGCTCAGAGAGACTGAGGATCCCAATCAACTTCATCAGATGGGTCTAGCATTATGGGCTAATCTTTGTACACTGTGAAGATGTGTCTTTGCCAAGGTGCCTTCTGATTGGTTTAATAAAGAGCCAGAGGCCAATAGCTAGGTAGGAGAGGATAGGCAGTATTTCTGAGGAGAGAGAGTAAAAGGAGAAGGAATCTAGGTGTGCAACTTACACCAACGAAACTTGGAGCAAGTCAGACATATGGTACCAAGTCATATGGCAAAATGTAGACAAAAAAAAACCAGGTTAAGTCAGAAGAGCTAATTGGGAAAAAAGCCTAAGCTAAAGGCCAAGTTTTCATAATTAATACTAAGTCTCCATGTTGTTATCAGGGAGCTGGTGGTCCCACAAAGGTAAATGGGACTACATTTGAGAGAACTTGCTACGGTCTAAGGTATAAGTCCACATCCGCTGCACTTGGAACCTGAGTGCCAGCTACTGTCCTTTCCCCATGTCCCCAGAGCCGCTGTAGCCTTCAAGGGCCTGCTCATGATGGACCCTTCTTAGAAAGCCCTTAGGTCAGCCCAGATGCCAGAGTTCCTGGGCAGAGCTGAGCACTCAATTATTTATATCACTTCTCTAAATGTATTTATTTAATTTTCCCATTGAATTTTCAACATTTAAAGAAGAAGCCTTCCATAGACACCCCACACACCCACTCAGCTTCTGGGTAACTAGTACTCATTTCAGTAAAGAAGTTCTAGATATGCTTTCTAAAGAGAGGAAGAGTGCCAGCTCCTCCCCCATACTCTCTTCCTCTGCCCGTGTCTTCTTTGGATATCTATGTTAAGCAACAGATTTGACATGAGAAGTACTATGAAAGAAAAGGTGGACTACTTACTACGGTGATAATTTGTTAGGCTCTAACTAATAAAGCTTGTCTGAAGATCAGCATGCAGAGCTAAGCCACTAGTTAACCATAGAGGCCAGGCAGTGGTGGCTCACACCTTTAATCCCAGCACTAGGGAGGTGGAGACAGGAAGGGGTATGGCTGGGTGGAGAGAGGAATATAAGGTGGGAGGAGACAGGAGTTCAAGGTAATTAGTCTGAGGATTTGTAGAGACAGGATACTCCATTCAGTCCAAGGATTTCATAGAGGTAAGAACTAGTGGCTGCTGCTCTGCTTCTCTTTCAGCTTTCATCCCCAGTATCTGACTCCAGGTTTTTATTATTAAGAGCGATTAGAAATTGTGCTACATCTGGTGTCCAACTTTAAGGCATGAATTCATGAAAAAGCCCCTTGCCTGTGGCTTTGCAGCCACTGGCATAGGCTGGAACTGCAGGTGGCCAGAGTCACTACCACACTGGCTAGATTTCCCTTTCTTTTCTTCTGGTGGGTCCTGGGCTTTCCCTGGACCCCCTTCTTGGGCTGCTGCCAAACTAGGTAGCTGCCTTGAAACCTGCTCAGGCTTCTATTTTTCTGTGCAGCAGCAGCCAACCTCACATCTTCATCATCATCGTTGGCAGATTTAGTGAGAAAACTGGAAATTCCTAAAGGGAGGAATTAGTTAAAGAAGAGAGTTTTTCCCAAGTTAGAAAATTATGATTATGCAATGCACAATTTAGAAATGGAACAATTAAATGAAGGGATAATCAATTTAACTGAAATTGACATAATGTTAACTATAGTTTTGGTAATCCTTATTGTCAGTGTGATCATTCTTGGTTTATTGCTAAAAAAAAGTTGGTTAATATGAGTGCTAAGACACATGTTTTAGAAAAACTTATTAAAGCAGATCATAAAGATATCCAGATCCAGACATAGTAATTTAAAGGAGAGCCAATTTCAGCATTGCATTATAAGGTTAGAGAGGAACAGTCTAAGGTTTTCAAACAACCAAATTTAATTTATCTAGTAACCTTACAGGAATTATCAAATGACAGATATCCTCAAGGCTGTATGAGCACTGAATGGCAATGTTAGATTCAAGGAAGCAATCGTCTCATATGACATGCATTCACCTTCTGTGAAACAGATGTTAAACTCATAGTCAGTTTGTAATAGAATTGTCCCTCAAGACTGGAGAGACTTGGATACAGCAGTCTTGGAACCTGATCCTCAATTACAATGGAGGACCTGCTGGGAAGATAAAGCTATGACCATTGAACAATGAAGTAGGGCTTGAGGTATGGAAATCTCCCAAGACCAACTTCTTGGAGAGGGAAATTATACTCTGTAGAAAGGCTATCTCTATATGATTACCACACCCTGGGCTTTTATTATTAAAACAAATTAGAAATTGAACTACACTTTCTGAGGAAGGCTTTGAGCCAAGCACATGCTTAGTATCTACAACCCATCACCTCAGAAGTCTCCAGGAAATCCTGGAGATTGCATCTTTTAAGGTAGTTTACTTTGCAGGCAGCCTGGACTTCAATGTTCCCCCTTACAGTTAAGGGCTCTTGTTGATGTTGGAAAATGACTAAGTTCTAGCTGGCAGTGGTGCTTTAATCCCAGCACTTGGGAGGCAGAGGCAGTGGATCTCTGTGAGTTTGAGGCCAGCCTGGTCTACAGAGCTAGTTCTAGGACAGACAACAAAGCTATACAGAGAAACCCTGTCTCAAAAACAAACAAACAAAAAAAGGGAGTGTGATCAAGTTCTTAAGTTGTGCCATACCTGAGGCCTTGGTCCTTCCAAAGGAGCCTTCTTATGACCTGGTAGGTCTGGGTCTTGTCAAAGTGTGAATGGGGCAACCTGATTTCTAGAGGGTCTGCAACCCCTTCAGCAACCCCTTCAGCACAGTGCCTTGCCAGACTGCACAGTCTTTAGCTGGAACTGAGTTGAGCAACACAGTGTTCAGTAATTTCATGATTTCGAATTCATGTTTAAAGTGAATTTGATCACAGAACTAAGTGATGGGGGAAGGGAGGGGAGCTCTCTATCAGCTTGGCTTCTTCCTATCTTCCACACTAGCTGATAGTCTGGAGAGACTTCCTAAGACCAGGGCGAAGCAGTCTGGGTCCCCAAACACCTGACCTTCCCCAACTTACCTCTGACTTTGACACAAAGCAAAAATAAATTATACAGTGCAAAGTCATCAAAACTTAGAAGTTATCTGTCATAGAAGCTAACATCATTTATCTCGAATAACACAAATCCAAATGGCATCCAGCCTGTTCACATCAGACTGCGCTGGGTGGCTCAGGAAACCAATCGGAGTAACAACTCTAAAATTGATGGACAGCAATTACACACATTTCTCCCATATGTTTGTGTATATGAATTGTTCTGCCTGGAGGCTCTTTGAACTCATTCTCAGCCATTTGGGATTGTATCTATGAGTGAATTACATCTATAGTTCGCTCGAGTAAAAGAGGCGGAAGATTTTGCTCACCTATGCCTTTCCCTCTTTGTGGCCAACATCTTGTAAACAGATGCAGCTCATGACTTGACCCAAGCACACATATATCATTAGTTATGAGAAAAAGTGCTGGACGGTGAATGAAGGAAACGTGATTGGCAGCCTTGGTCCTGATCGGCCCCCAACTCAGAGCAAGACTCCTGCGCTCTCTGGGCCTCATTATTTTCATCTGTTGCCACAGGAGCATGGGAACGAAGGTGAAAGCTTTAGTGGAAAATTTGTTTCATTGGCACATAATAATTATACATATTTATTGACCTTAAGTTTTAAATCAAGTCCTTAGCCTGGGAATAATAGAACTGTAAAGAAAAAGCTGAACTCCACGCTATTCATGGTTTAATTAATAAGGTATTTAGATTTCCAGACCATTAAAAAAGCAAAGTCAACCCACAGGTGAAAAACAGATTTAAATGTGATGTTCTGTGCTACCGTGCTTATTAATAAAGCCCATATGAAAACAGCTGACACAAATCAAAAGAAGGAAAAAATGTCAGATCACGAGAAATACACGGAATCCACCCCCGAGGGCTCAGAATGGCTACAGCACAAGGCTCCTCGGTGGGCTCCTGCTGCTGGCAGTGTGACAGAGAGCCAGCTCCGGGGGCCAGAGATGACAGCCACTTGGAAGGAGAGAGGGCAAGGCTCATTTATGTTTCCACCCCATGCAACAACTTGCCAAGCTGCAGACAGCGAGGTGACCACAGCGATTCACCCCCTCTTTTGGGAAGTCTTCATCACAGACCAACTGAGAGCAGACAGTGTGATGTCTTTCTGCACCCTGCTCCCGGAACACACCAGTCCCTCTCTCGAGCCAGTCCTCCCACAGCTGTGAGTAAGACGGCCATTTCTTTCTCTGCTTTAGTGGGTACATAGCATGCTTGATAGTGTGCTTAGTAAACTGAGTTGTAATTTAGATACGGCAAATTTATTCCTTTTCCAGTGCACAGCATTGATTTTTCTATTAACATATCAGACCATTTGGAATATATTCTTTCTATATACAAAAAACTATTTTCAAGAATTATTGGGAATAATCATTATTTTCTTCATGTGTCGTTTAGTTATATGACAAAAATTTTTAAATACATTTTCATTTTAAAATAATACTCAAATTCAGTTGAATATTCATATGAACTAAAATCTGTGCTAATTAAATAGAAATGCCACGTTCCTCCAGTGTACATCATTTCAATGGTTTAGACAATTTTGAAGCAAACACTCTAAGTAGCTATATTTCTTGAGCCAGAATTGCTCCTCTCAAACCTAGTGTTTAAGTACAACATCGGCATAGGACAGCACACGCAAACTAGATGCAGTCAGCAACTCTAAAGCATCCTGAACTTGTGACTACAGACTCGAATATGTTGCTCTGGAGATGGCTGGGGTGGCTGACCTGCCAGTGGCTGACCATACTACTGTGGGTTCTCTATAAATTATTCCATGCACAACACGATGCTGACTGGAGGAGGGCAATAAAAACATGGTCCTCTGAAACACGCGTGAATGATGGCTAAAACCTACCGGACCCTGCAGTAATTATTTAGGACTTGGCCTAACAAGAGTATTTTTCTGGAAGGGAATGTTTTATCACTGATGCCTAGAATTGCTGGCAGAAGATAAAGGGGATATGGCATTTCAGCTGGTCTGGCTGGCTTTAAATTCACTCCAGTTAGGGCACCCCTTCCTGCCTGTGTCTACAGCAAGCTGCATTCACCACGCCACTCTTCGGCTTTGATGTGCAAATGGCATTTGGGTCTATGCCCAAGTGGGTGTCTCTCAATCAGCTGAAAGAATAAAGACTGAGACTTTTGGAGCCTGGCAAGGAAAAAAGATGAACACAGTTTTAAACCCCAATGGAGTTGAGAGGTCATGAGGACATCCTAGAGGAAGGACGCGTGGCTTCCAAAGCCTTGGATACCCACATGACACAATAGGGCCATGTCTGCTGGAAACACACATTACTATGTTGCAAGGAGCCACTTGTTCATCCCAGCAGCCCAGAACCGAAATAATCATAGAGAAACTATATTAATTAAATCACTGCTTGGCCCATTGGCTCTAGCTTCTTATTGGCTAACTCTTACATCTTAATTTAACCCATTTTTATTAATCTGTTTATCACCACAAGGTCGTGGCCTACCAGCAAAGTTTCAGCACATCTATCTCTGGTGGCAGATCTATGGCGTCTCCCTGACTCCACCCTTCTTCCTCCCAGCATTCAGTCCAGTGCTCTCCACCTACGTAAGTCCTGCCCCATCAACAGGCCAAGGCAGCTTCTTTATTCATTGATGGTAATCACAGCACACAGAGGGGATTTCCACATCATGATTATCTACTCGTGTTTTTCTTTAAACCAACTCATTTTCTTCCTAATGTGCACTCATGAATCAAACTTCATATCATGACCATAATTAGATAAAAAATAATTCATGCAAAGAAAAACAAAGTTACTGAGTTTGACATTTAAATTCAAAAGAAGTAAGTAGGAAACCAGATGCTTCACACGATCAACTCATAGAGGTATGCGCTTTAAAGTAAGCTTCTGAGACAGAAGCATTTGAGAGGAAAGCTTATCACACTGGACCAGAGACACTCAGCACCAGGTGAAGAGAAACCCATTCCTAATGAGACAGCTTTAGTGCGTAGGTATGTTCTAACCGAATTCCAATGTGTGGAGGATGAAACAGGGGAAAGGAATCAGTGTCTAGCCAGTCAAAGTCAGGGGCTGCAGAGACAGCTCAGCAGTTAAGAACACTGGCTGCTCTTCCAGAGGATGGGAGTTCAATTCCTGGCACCCACATGGTGTCTCACAACCATCTGTAACTCCAGTTTTGGGGAATCTGATGCCCTCTTATGGCCTCTGTGGGCACTGCATACCTGAGTGGCACAGACAGACATGCAGATAAAACACTCATACCCATAAAATAAAATATATTAATATATTAAAAATCAGCTGCAGGAAATTCCATGCTTATCCCATATTATTATGTGCTAATAAATCTAAACAAGGAAAAGATTTATGTAGTGGCATTTCAATTGTATTTTAATAAATAAAGCTTGCCTGGGGATCTGGAAAGTAAAACAGCCACACTGATCAGCTTTACAGTCAAGCAGTGGTGACATGCACCTTTAATCCCAGTAGCCACACTAGTTACCATAGAAACCAGGCAGTTCACACCTTTAATCCCAGCCCTAGAGAGGATTATAAAACGGGAGGAGATAGCTCTCAGTCACACTCTCATTCTGAGATTCCTGAAGGTAGAATCACCATTTTCAGACTGAGGTCGAGGTACGAGGCAGTGGCTGGCTTTTTTGCTTTTCTGGTCTTCAGGTTGAACCCCAATTTCTCTCTCTGAGTTTTTATTAATCCTGGTTTAGATTTATGTTTTTTGTGTGTTTTTCAATCTCTTTACTCTCCTGGAAAAGACATTTGGAGAAACTTTGGCCACATTTTCCTAGTACTTTCTGTACTATTCAGAACACATTAGCGGGCGTCTGTAGCACTAATGATGGCACGGACAGTGCACTATGGACCCAGTTCCTTTCCAAGGCAGGCAGGACTCTGCAGCTCTAGTTTGCTGCGTTCCTTTCTTATGTATCTGTCCTAGTTCGCTTTCTGTTACGGTAAACAGCATGACCTAAAGCAGCATGGGAAAGGAAGGGTTCCTTTGGCTTACTCCCATCACAGTCCATCGCTGAGGGGAGTCAGGGTGAGAACTCGGCAGGAGCAGAGGCAGAAAAAACAGGTAAGTGCTGTCTACTGGCTTGCTCCCCCTGGCATACTCAGTTCAGTGCTTTATACAGCCCAGGACCACCTGCCCAGGGGTGGCACTGCTCACAGTGGGCTGGGTCCTCCCATATCAATCATTAATCAAGAAAATGCCCTACCAGCCAGCCTGATGGCGACATTTTCTCAATTGAGGTTCCATCTTCCCAGATGACCCTAACTTATATCCAGTGGTTGAAAACATATCCAGAGCAGGATCTGAAGCGCAATGAATGCTTGTCTGTCTCTTTGCGACTGCATCTTGTTATGTGGCCCTCGCTAGCCCAATTCTCACTATATAAACTAGTCAATCCCCCTGCCTCTACCTCTGAATGCAGGCATCGTAGAAATTACCACTATCCCTGACCCAATATAAACTTCTTTCATAGGGATAACCTTAAACTTCTCAGGTGAGAAAAGTTATTCCAATTTGTAAATCCATTCCTGATTTAACATATGACCTCATGGACAGACAATCTCATTAGGCAGGTTTGATGATGTCGTTAAAACCCAGAACATCAGGCAATGTGAGGCAGACTCAGAACTAACATAAATACATATTTCTCTATCACATAAGTATTTAATACACACACATAAACATAGAGAAGAATAAGCAAAAAATGAAGGAGACTGCTTGGAAGACAGCAGAGGGTAATGGGAGGTTAGTGTGAATTAAAATGCCATTATGAAGCTCATAACTTTATGTGATCCAAATATACTGGCTAAGCTTGATGTAGCTGATACAACTTTGTAATAATGAAGTGCCGGTTCTTTTCTGTTTCTCTAATAAACCACTACTTTCTATGTGACAAGTCTCGACATGGGAGTTAACATGGCTGTTTTGTGGCTGCCACCCTTCACATACAGCTTGCCAGTACACACTGTTCACATTGATTAATAACTTCCAGTGTCACCGTTAGGTCTCCAGAGCTCACACATCCAACACAGGCTCCCATCAACATGCACAAATCTCACATAACCCCAAATATGAGAAAAAAATGGCATAAGCTTACTTGCAATCTGATTCTATTTCACATGCTATGTAGACAGTGGTTTCTGTCCCAGGTGTGTCTGCACAT
The DNA here is from genome assembly GCA_001685095.1 of Ellobius talpinus. Classification (NCBI taxonomy): domain Eukaryota; kingdom Metazoa; phylum Chordata; class Mammalia; order Rodentia; family Cricetidae; genus Ellobius; species Ellobius talpinus. The sequence goes on along the minus strand of LOJH01000158.1, from coordinate 45,205 downwards.
TCCTGGGAAGAGAACTGTGGGCAGAGCCACCAGTCACTGCAGGTCCAAGGTGCCATTGATGGACCACAGGTTTCTAAGCTGTTGGCCCCTCACGAGCAGCTGTTATGGGAGCAGCGAGTTCCCCACCTGAAGGGAAAGAGGACTCACTGCAAAGCTGTGGGAAATTTAAAATGTTTAAATCAGAAAAGGGGAAAAACCTTGAGTTCCAGACATACTTTTGTATTGTTTCATGGGAACAGGAAACCTTTTCGAGTACAGAATGGTGTGAAGGAACAATGGGTTTGATATAATTAGTGAGTAAAATGAAGCCATTTGTGGGAAAACAGATGGAGGCAGAGACCCTGATATTAAGCAAAATGAGACAGTCAGGAACATGAATGCATATTTTTCTCAAATATGGAACTTAGAGCACCTTCGCATGCATGCACGTACACAAGTGTGCACACACACATACATATATACTCATGCATACACACACACCTCACACACACACACACACACACACAGGAAGGAAGGACATAAATACAGAGGAAGAACGATGGAGAAAGGCGACCATGACTGACTGGGAGACAGAACATGGTCATAGGAGGTGAATATTGTCAAAGTGTATGATATATTTGCATTAAAATGTCATGAAATCCATCACACCTTGTGTGGCGAATACATTGGCTAAGCTTACTATAACTAATCTTTGTAATAATGATGCATACTCAGTCCTTTTTGGTTGCTATGATAAAGCGCATGACCAAGGCACTCACTGAAGAGTTTATGGGGCTTAGGTTTCCACAGGGTTAGAATCTATGATGTGGAGCCAAGGCAGCTGAGATGGTAGCTGGAGCAGCCAGCTGACAGCTCACATCTGGAACCAAAGCAGAAGCTTGAAGCAGAGTTGCAACTGGAAGCGGGCAGCAAAGATCTTTACTCTCTAAGTCGGCCCCCAGTGACAGACTTCCTCCAGCAAGGCCACTTCTCCTACACCTACCCACACACCACCACCAACCGGAAACCAAGTATTCAGATGTCTTAGACTATGAGGGGACATCTCATTCAAAGCATGACATGAAGAAATAAAGACGAAAGACAAAGTGAGAAGGAGAACAGTGGGACGCAGTTCAGACAGAGTTAGTGGAGTATGCAAAAGTGGTGCACAGCATGGACAGCCTGGATGTCTGGTGTGACTGAAAGTCTGTTAGATCAGGTTTGCACGCGAGAGCCCACAGAGCCCACTGGAGTTAGTAGGCACCCAGAGAGATACATGTAGCTAGTCCCAGGCTACCCCAACTGACTCTTGAGTCTCTTCGAACACCTCCACTCCAAGTGAAGGCCATCATAAAGAGGACGCTCCATCTTAAAAGGACAATGGTGTCAGCTAACAGTCTTGCCAAGTCAATGCCCCAAACACACCCCGCCCCTGCAATCCACTGGGTACCCACACCTCTCATCAGGAGCAGGGCTGCACACCTCCTTGGCGCACTTCTGCTCTGCTCCTTGGAGCTGTACCCTCCTCCCTTCAGGAGCACCCGCAATGAGTTTCTCAGGCAGAGCTCTATCAAAAGTGCTACTTCCAGGACATGCCGTCTCTAATGCCTGCCAGGCATCTTGCTGCAAGGACAGACAACAGGAGCAGATGCCGGAGAGGGGCTGCTGGGGGATTAAGCGAGCCAGGCATGGAGGGGGCACAGGCAGCCTGCCCAGTCCCTCACTGAGGATGTTTTCAAATACTTTCCTCCCTGATGCTGGCTCCTGTGATTCCGGTTTCCCCATGTTGCTGGCTGCCAGCCACCGCGGTCCTTTGGGAACAGTTGCTGCCAGCTGTAGCCCAGAGCTCTGGCTCAACTGTATGTCACTGCCATGCAGCTGTGGCCTTGGGACTCAGGGGGTTGCCAGGTGGCTACCTCTAGAACAATAGAGCTGAGAACTCGTGGTCCCTGGTGGTGTGGGGAGGGCTCAGGGCAACTCTTGTGACTGTGAGGGGCCAGGAAATATAGACCTGTCAGGGTGACATATGTTTGTTGGTCTTCAGATACTGCACTGGCACACAGGGTCTGAATTTATAAGATGTCCCTTGCCTCTGATCCTTTTCTGGAACTGTTTCCTGGGGCTTGGCCTTACTGGAAAACCTGTGAATGCAGACTGGCAACTCGAAGGTTCTGTTTCCTTATCTTTTTCACTGTTGGTCTTAGAATGGAGACCACGAGGAAAAATCGTTGTCATAGTAACACAGTAGCCATCATCTTGGAGTCTGACAATGCCACACAAGGCACAAGGCATGTTAATCGTGGTATTAAATTAACACAATAATCCAGGGCTCAACTTGACTCTGTCAATGTCCAAGGACACAGCACTCAGAACATTGGTGGAACGTAGTCCACGAAATTCCAGATGGACAAACTTCACGCAGTTAAATATGTTATAATGCAATGAAAAGCCTTCTCTCCTCTCTCACAAGTCCTCTACTGTTGGCGAGAGTATAATTTAGGACAGTCATCAGCATTCTTTACAAACGCTGAAGATCTGCATATTATAGGATCCCATGATTCTGGGTACATGCTCCAAAGAAATGTGCATGTTGCAGTTTAGAAAGGGGTTTTCGGAATGGGACTCCCCACAGTGGCCCTGAACCCAGCATGACCTGCAGACTCACCAGCAGGTGTGGATACAGCGCTGCAAGACTTGATCACAGAGGACTGACTATCCCACAGGTAGCCAAGGGAAGAGACCTGGAGATAATCCACAGTGCTCAGAACTATCTATTTCTTGGCCTCTTGCATTCGTTAAATCAAACGACTTGTGAAACCAAACTTACCTCTCGGGCATTTTCTGGATGCTTTCCCATAGGAAATGGGGAAGAGACAAAGACAGCACTGGGTGCTTCCTTTAATTCAGGCCAATGCATCTTGGTGAAAAGCCCATTTTATGTGAGATTTTGCCGGCGCCTGCTTGTGGTGGATTTACTCCTCTTCGAATTCTTTCTGGTGTGAGATTATGCCAGCTCCCACTCTTATTTCTTTTAATCACCAATGTTTATCGCACTCAAGGAGCGTTACCTCGCTCACATTACAGGTGAGCACACTCAAGTGCCTTTGCTCTGAGAAGGAACTGATTGATTTTTCTGGTCTGCTCATTAGAAGCAATCATCCATCCGCATCTCTAGTCATCCTTGACTCGAGAACATTTTTTTGCAACTGGAAAATGGGAACAGTGAGGTTTGACGCCTTAATGAGCACATCTGCACAAGGGCTTGCCAGAGGTAGAGGCAGGCAGCCAAGATGCCAGGGAAGGTGCTTCGAGAGAGCTGGTGATGGGTGAGGAGGAGGAGCCGGAGAGATTAGGTTCAGACCCAGAAGTGGTCATCCCAGGTCCAAACAGAGAGAACGGGAGCCCGGAGCCTGTTGGCTGTGAGGGCTCGAGTGGGTACCGTGTAAAGTTCTGATGTGCTGTTGAGAGGCTTTTTTTTAGATTTGTTTATTTTATTCTAAGCATATGGACATTTTGCCTGGGTGCGTAAACTGCCACATGTGCCTGGCACCCACAGAGGTCCAAAGAGAGGGGATGATCCCCTGGAACTGGTGAGCTGCCGTGTGGGTGCTGGGAATTGAACCTGGGTCCTCTGAAAGAGTAGTCCATGCTCGTAACCATGAAGCCACTTCTCCAGGCCTGTGCTCCACTGCTTCAACTGGAAAGAAGAGATACAGCAGCCACAATACAGCCCACTGTGGCTCTGTGCATTTTTGCCTGTGCCAGGCACAGAAGCACAGAACTGGGCAGCACCCGCGCACACTCTTGCCACTGCCCTGTACTAGCCAGCAATCCATCTCACTTTTGCTATAATTCTAAGTAATTCTGTTTTTACTGCCTTATTTTATGAAGAAAAATAAGGCAAGTGGGGCACAGAGAAATTCAGTGGTTCATCTTCGTGAAAACCACAGATAGAATTCTTTGTGGGAGAATCGATCTCTGGGGCTTTCTTTCTTCCCCTTTGTTCCTCCGAAGTCTACACCTCTGTCAAAGCCCATCAGAGCTTCTGGTCCCTTTTGGAGGATTTCATGGATGATCTGCTCTTATCTGAGTTATATTCTCAGACATCCCATGAGCCCATTGAAGGCATGTCTGTCTGTCTAGTCCTTGTTCTGCTTCATGACACACAGTAATTCATTACTGGATTAATTGTGCTAGCCAACTGGAGTTCATTTGTGTCATTTTGAAATGACCGAATGTAATACTACTCTCACACATATAAAAATTCTGCATATGGGACATTAGAGAGGGATTACAAATTTTACTTTATGTATTTCTGAATTACTTTGATTTTATAGCAATTTAAAATGTCTTTATCTGTTTGTGTGTATGTGGTGGGGGTGGGGTGGGCAGTGCCCACCACAGCACACGTGTCCAAGCGCTGGTTCTCTCCTTCCACCACACGGGTCCCAAGGATTGCGCTCAGGCCAACAGGTTCAGGCACAAGTTCCTGTATACACTGATGCACAAAGTTCTATTTATAAACTCAAAGTGAATTTTAACCTGAACTTAAAGTTTGGGGCAGGTAAACAACAGCATTTCATATATCCAGATGGCATAATCTTGATGTCTCAAATATACTGACAGTGTTACTCTGTGTGTGTGCATGTGTGTATGTTGTGTGCACGTGCACACATGTGTGTGCATGCACATGTGTGAATGTGTGTATGTGTTTTCTCCAATATTCTTAGAAGAAAATGTTTATCTTTCATGATCCCAGAGTAAACCTGTTACTAGAATTTAGGTACCAAAATGTTTCCTGAGAATCAAAAGGTAAACATGCTAAGTCATAGTTGTTCACAATCCTTTCTATTTACGAGGGCGCAGGTGCATAGCATGTACCACATGGGTGCATGTGAGCTGGGTCTGCATGGGTTAAATTCTGCATTCTTCTCTAGCCAAGTGTGTTCATCAGAAAATTGGAAAATGTGGCACACATGAGTACAGAGAAAATCAGGGATCTTTGGGGGGATTTTGAAACTGTCAAAGACTCTTATGCACGGAGCACTTCTACTAATATTTTATGCCCAGAAGGTCATGCAATAACTGATAAAAAGAAAATAGGAATGTGTGCATATACCATATAATTACTCAGAATCAATATGCTTTTCCTATTAGCTTTTCAAATCTGTTTGCACAGAAAGTTTCCCCACCAAGCCAGCGCCTCTGATGGTTTTTGTGGGAAGAAGAGACTGGGGACACGATCTCTGCAATATTTCATTTTGTTATCTCTTCTTATTACACGGTGGCCCAGAGCATGGCATGAATAAAGCTGTCTTGTCATCAAAATGCATTCATTCATTTAACGAGTTCCTGAAAATAATGGAACTGTTGCTAGGCAATGGGGAAATTGTACATTCCCAGAGACCCATGCAGATGCTAACAGCAGAAGTAGCTCCGACGATGGGT